>PVIH01023329.1:0-25067 GCA_004025045.1 Sigmodon hispidus
GTTGTGGCACTTTGGTTTGTGTGTCTCCTGTCACCTCTCTGGTCAGGGTTCGAAACCGCCCCTCAGAGACCCCTGCAGTTGGTTTGCTCAGTTCACTCAGTTCAGGGTCGCAGTAGGGCTCCTAGTAGATTCCCTGAGCAGCAGGAGCTGCGGGTGTGGCCAGGTGCAGAGTTCAGCTGCCCCTGCTCCAGAGTGCGCTCTTATATAGCTTTTCTGAATACTTTCTCCTTTAATTAAATGTAGAAAGAAAGCGGATCTTAATTGAAGGAGAAGTAGGGAGATAAAAGTATAAAAAAGTGAGGAAAGGGAAATCTTTTTTGTTATGAATAAAGTAATACTTTTTATCCATGTATCCCCTTGTTCAAATTCCCTTCCCCCTCCCACCTAGCCCAGTCACTGTCTCTTCTTCACATCACTTTATTTCCTTCCCAGCAAGGGCAGGAGGTTTCAAGGTCCCAAGGTGGCTTAGGTTAGCATCCACTCCGGACAGATCCGCTTTCCTCACCCCAACATCAAGACAGAGTCAGGTGTTCCTAGAGAGGGAATGGGCTCTACATGCTGGTCCAAGGTGTTTCAGTGGTTGTGGTTTGCAGCAGGGACATGCTTTGCTTCTTGTATAAGGTCCACTAAAGTGTGAGTATATCTCATGCATATCTTTCTGGGTTTGTGATACCTTGCTCAGGAGGATTTTCTCCAAATCCAACCATTGAGCTGCAAATTTTAGGATATCATTTTTTCTTACTGCTGAGTAGTAGTCCATTGTGTAGATGGGCCACAGTTTGTTAATCCATTCTTCAGTTGAGGGGCATCTAGGTTGTTTCCACATCCTTAATATTACAAATACTGCTGCAGTGAAAATAGTTGAACTAATGCCTTTGGAGTGGGAATGTGCATCTTTAGAGTATATGTGCAATAGTGATATTGCAAGATCCTTGGGGAGACTGATTTCCAGTTTTCTGAGAAACTGCCATACTTCTAGAGTGGCTGAACAAGACTACACTCTCATCAACAATGGAGGATTTTTTTTTACCTTGATCTGCAACCTCTCCTGCATAGGCTGTCTTCTGTGTCTTTTATCTTAACCAATCTGACAGATAGTATGATGGCATCTCAAAGTTGTTTTGGTTTGCATTTCTGTGATGGATAAAGGTGTTGAACTCTTTTTCAAGTGTGGGAAATGGAAATCTTAACTAGGATATTGCTATGTGAAATCAATCTACTTTCAATCAAAGGTTTTTATTAAATTTTCATCCTGGATATGTTTCACAGACTTTCCCTATAATTCCTTTAGATTGAATGAGTGTCTTCTTTATGTTTTTGTGGACTCTTTCTTCTTATCTTGCATGATGTCTTATCATTGGTAAATGCAGGATGAGGATCTATTCACCTTGGCAACATGTCCTTCCCTGACAGTTGAAAAACTTGTCTACTCTCATGGAAAATGGAACCAATAAGTGGACAGAATCTTCCATCAGAATACTGTGATCTGTAGGAAGCTATGGTTTCCTAGGCAGAGCTTATCTCTGCTGACTGTGCATATCAGAATGAGCTTCTGTGATACTGTAGGAAGAAGAACCCTTAGAAAGGATTCAGCCTGCAGGAAGGTAGGGGCCAGAGTACAATGATAGAAGAGGAGCTGCCGTGTGTATGGTGATGGATGTGGTATGGACAGAGGCGTGAAGTGCTGGAGAATGTGGACAGACCCAGACAGTAGACAGTTGTGTGAGTCTTCACTCTTCGTGGCTGTGCAGTGTTCTAGGGACAGGGACAGAAACAGCTCAAGTTCTGAGTGTATGAGGTTAGTATCAGGATGAGAATAAAAGGTTGAAACATCTGAATAAAGCTTTTCTCTCTTTAGATTGATTGGAGCACCAAATGTGGCCATCACAGATAGTGACAGAGAAGTTTAGAAACAGTTATGCAAGCCCTGGGTGACTCACTGGCTAAGGTAACTTCACTCCTTGTCTGATCTTGTGGTTAGTAACTAGCAATTTCTTATTCCTGTAACTTCTTTATTTATTAAAGACAGACCTTTGTACTCCCTTTTCTGCATTCAAATGTCCTCACTGTGTTTTTCTCTGTTCTTTCTCCATTTAGACCAGATTTTTTTTTGATACAACACTGCAGACCCTTTCTCAGTGCCTTTAGTACTTATGCACAGGGGATGGAATTATCTGGCTGCTATGTAAGGGGCAAGAATGTGATTTTCCAACTTTCAAACTGTAGCTGGAAATAATCTCCCTCTTCCTTTTCTGGTTCCAAAGAGGCCAATGGCCTCTCTTTCAGAGTTAGGGTGAGAGTGATCCAATATTTTGACCTTGGAGGGTTTATTTATAGATGTTTATTTCTCAGGGTATGAATTGGTGTGCGGGAGTACATTGGTTTGTTTTTGTCACATTGAATAGAGTTAAGTCATTTGTGAACTAGGGGGTCTCTCTGAGACAGTTTTCTGTTTGAATGAGCCTGTAGTCAAGTCTGTGGGGCACTTTCTTGATTAGTGATGCTAAGAGACATCAGAACTGACTGATAATTCTCCCAGAGAACAATACATGGAAGTGATGATTGAGGCCCCTGACATAGTCACTTCCATTTCCCTATCTTGTAGTTGGTTGACTTAGGTATAGAAGGAGGGTCTGTAACTTAACAGAGCCTGGGTATCTCTGCTGGATCCATCAAGCCTTTACTTTTTTGGTTCACATAGGTTTTGCTCATTTCTCCTCCTATGGCTTTATGCAATCTGAAATTTTATGAAATTTTCATAATGGTTTTAGTTACAAAACCATTTGTTCTCTGAGGCAGAGACAATAGATTCTGTTCATGCTTCTATTAGCAACCTGTTATCTTTACCATTTTTATGACTTCTTATGAGCTGGTGTTGTTTACATAGTGGAAAAGACCAGTGTTATGTGGATACCAGATTCTTCAAAATCTTCCATTGCCTTTAAATGTAGTCACTATCAGAGCAACAATTTCTAAAATTTACTCTAATCATCATGGAACCTAACCAGGACATATCTGATCTCACCATGGGTCTATAAACTCAGATGCAAGTATATAGGGCCAGGTAATTTTTTTTTATGAGAACACAGTGAGTTAGTATATTGATTGTGTGCACAAGTGTAATTCCGTAAATTTGTTCAGTTTCTTATAGTGGTTGTACATATTTTTAAATTCATCATTTTGGATTAGAATGGAATGTACACTTCTGTGAATTTAAGATCAACAAGCCCAGTTAGGGCTCTGTAGAGAGACCTTGTCTAAAAACAAAACAACAAAATATCTGCTAAGGCAGAGAGAGAAATTGATCACAGCCTCCCAAAAAATTCAGACCCTCAGGTCTGGAAAATGTTACGTGTAATCTAAGTCATTCTGAAATGCTAGTATTACATAATTATTAATCAAGACAAAGAAATTACATGAAACAAATTATAGGCTAGTAACTCCCATGAACATAGGTATAAAGTCTACAAAAATATTATGTCTGTACCATTGTAAGACAGTTCTAAATATCAAGTAATTAGTGAGATCATATTATTGAGATTTTGCTCAGTGTTCTTTGATGTTACCACTGTAAGAACATTTACTAAATGTGATTTATTCTGACTGTATTTTTTGTAAGTCACTAGAATGTTTTAGAGCTTGAAAAAAAACCTCTTAAAAAGTAGAATTTATTTAGTAAAGAAAACTCTATTTAACATTCAAAGCCATATGGTATTGATGATAGTAACAAGGTTAAAACTAAAAGTATACTCAGTGGAGACAGCTTATGATGAAGAATTAGCCTCTTTCAGTGTCCCAAGTAATTCATCATGGACCCTCATGGGAAAATAGGAAAACAAAGACCTCCAGAATCAGAATAAATTCAAGTGTCAAAACACCAAAATTAGCATCATAGTGAGTGGTGAGAAAGTAGAAATTTTGTATTTTATCCTGAAGAATGTAACAAAATCTCCTCTCTTGACATATTTTCAGCTTTCTACTTAAAGACTTATCTAATCCAGAAACAGAAGCAAAGTAAAAGAGCATTTCAAATATAGGTATAATAGAGAGAGAAGTAAATACCACTATTATTGTTTGAAGATAACATAGTTGTCTATGTAGATATTATTATTATTTTTAAATTCTGTTTTTTTATTGAATAGATGAACTTAAATAACATCTAGTAGAATAAGTCGTCCACAAAATGACAAATACTGCATGATTTTACTTACATGTAGAAGATAAGAAACACTGAACTCACAGAAAATTTATAGTTTTTTGTATTTTTTATGATGAATAAAGTCATTGTACAATAATTCTTCTTAACAAGGTTATTCTTCAGATGATAAATCTAAAAGCCAATTTCTTTTGGACATGTGAAAATTCGCAGTTGGTAATAAAATGAAAAATTAATCAATTTCATGCAAGCCTCTCCACCTTCATAGTTGTGATGTTACAGCATGGTTGTGAAAGTGTCTTTGATGAGGTCATGTAGACTGGTCAGCTAAAGTCTCAAATCAGAACTTTGTGAAAACACTTTCAAACTCATGCCCACACTACTTTGGTATACATAGCCCTTATTCTACCAGAGTGGTAACTGTGGGCTCATATTTTTAGAAAAACTCCATTGCAAGACCCTCCAATGAGGACCTTACCTTATAGGGAAAACAGAGAAATCATTTGCTCATTTAAACAACAACTCTTACTTATTGGATGAGGGCTTAGTGGCGGGGAGAAACGGCAGAAAGAAACAGTTGCTTGCTGGGAGGGGGAATCTCTGGAGCAGCTGGCTTTGATTACAGGCTTCTTGTGGTATGCGGTCCGGGTCACGTACTTCTGGTTATCTGATGGTTCCTTAGCAACCCTTTTACTATCTGCTCACAGGCTTGTGCTTGTGTGTGTGGGGGGGGACGGGGACCCTGGGCATGTCCGGGCAAGCCTGGACAAGTCACCTAAACTGAATGCCTGGGTCAAACCCTAGAACCCAGAGTCTTTCATCCCTCTATTTTTTTTTTGACAATGAGTAAAATCTTTTACTCATAGGTTTGTATCATGTTGCCTCACGGCCTGATACTGTTGGGCGAGTACCATAGCTTGCACAACTGACAATCTATCTCGAAGATGGTCTTGTGCCCCACCCCTGCAGGCCCAAACTTATCTGCAAGGTCTCAAAAGAGCAAAGGGGACCTCACTCACAAAGCCAACTCCAGGCTGTAGGGACCTTTGGCCTTCACAAAGAGATTTGTCTCTTATGTCAGGTTTCCTTTTAACTTAGCATTTCAACCTTTTTGGAGTTTGGGGGTACCAGGGCGCAGTAGATTCTCTTTGCTACTTCAAGCTGACATTGGGGTGCTGTTCTCAGGGCCCCAAAAGGTTTAATAGCTAGTAAAGGAACTAAGCTCCAGGGCTTCTGTCAGGAGCACGTAGCTGTCTGATCTAGTGGCCGAGAGACAGGAAAACAGCCCAAATCTGTAGAACTGGTTCACAGGCTTCCAGCGAGTTCAGAGCTCTTAGTCAAGTGGAAATCTGTTGAGATATATTAAAACTGAGAACAAAAGTTAGAATTTAAATCTTGGGCCCAGTCTTTAGTAAATTAGGAAGGGCAGGAGTCCCCAAACCAAAAGAGAGAAGCATCATCCTTAGGGACAGACAGGTGGGAAAAACTTAGGCTGTACTTATCCGGAATCTTTTTGGCCTCTGTGAGGTGGATCCAAATTCTATGAGTCTGTTAAGCTCATACAAATTGCAAAAAGACATAAGAATTTTAGTTATATTAGTATTCCCAATCAGGCTTTATAAAATGAGCTTGAAAACTAGCTATCACCTTGGAGAAGGATCTGATTGTCTAATTTTACCAAGCTGGCAAAATTATAACTAGCCCAGCCGTCAATACTTGCAGAGATCTGAGAAGGATAAATTATACCTAAGTGTAGAATGAACAACTTCTGAATCTACTAAGAACAACAGAGACCAGTCCATACCCAGTTAGCCACACCCAGATCTCCACCTAGCTGGAGGCAGATGTATCCAAACAGCATCAATCTTCAGCTGCCAGGCCTTTAGGGTGGGAGATTTTTCCCCACAGTAGAGGGACATATGGGAGAAGACTGACCTTACTTTGTCTAGGCAAAAGGGTTCCATCAATTCTCCAATGTCCTCAGATCTAGGCCGGGTTCATGGCAGCAGGCAGGCATTGTGCTATGGCATCTTGCCCAGGTTAGCACTGCTTCAATTCAGATGAAGATCCTGGTGTTTCATAATCTTCTTTGGAGACCTGGGGTTACTGTTAGGATCTGGAAGTCTCTGTTTGAGAAATAAACATTTTAAATGCCATATTCTGCAGATCTCTGAAATATGAGGGCTGCCCAGGTAATATCCGAATAGAAAAACTTTGTTTCTAGTTACTTGTTGTAAGCTTACCCTGAAACTTATATAAGAGATTAATTCTCAACCCTGTAATTAATCACAGTACTTACAAGAATGACTGCTTGTATTTCTTAATAGCCTTGAATTAGCTTTCATTGTTTTCATTAGTATACTTCACAAATATTTCATGGATGTCTTTATTGTCACTCTAAATCTTAAAAAAAATTTGTTCTCAAAACTATGTGCTGAACTTAGATTTAAGATCTATGTCTGGCAAGATAAGCTGTCTTTGCAATCTTGATTACATACTATAAACTTGTTTTCAGATAAATTAAAACAATTTCTAGCACATAGAATCTATTTGTACACTCAGCATGGAGGCTATATGCTCAAATTAGGTCATCTGCCAAAGTTCTTGTCACATAAATATCAATAGTGCATGATGACTAATAAAAATAAGCTAATTTCAGCATCTTAACAATTATAGTTATATTCACACATACACAGTTGGATCCAAGTTACATACATACATACAGATTTAAAGCTAGCTTTCATCTACACATAGTTAACTCTAAGTCACATACATGTCTATATAACCATATATATGTCATAAACATTTTGCAGTGAAGAATCAGAAGCTAATTCCAAAATGAAGAAAAACCAAATCGAATTAACCCAAATATCTTACAGTTTCTTTAAAAAAAATTCAGTGTTGGCAGGCAGGTATGAGAAACCACAGCAAACAAAATCCACATCACCTCTGACCTTCTATAACATTTTATATCTCTTTTATAACATTTTATATATACCTTCAGTCTGTCTCCCTAATTCTTTAGGCATCTTTGCTTCATACATTCTTTTTCCTGTCTCTTTATTATCTCAATCTTCTGCCTTCTCTATCATTCTCTGGACAACATAAGAACTTTCACAGTTCTTTTTTTGTGGTTCTCTTCAGTATGCACACACTGTAGCAACACACGACCAACATGAAGCATCTGAAACTAGCAATAGAGTTTTTGCTTTTCTTACCTAATAATAATTTGTAACCAACCTCTGTAAGAGATGACAAACCCACTGGATTTGAATGATCAAAGCAGCAGTCGCTTTGTCTCAGCAACTACAGTCAGTGACTGACCAAAAATGCAATCCAAAATGGAGTCATGTCATATGCTTTTAAATTTTCTCATGTGTAGATTTTTAATTATAACAGATTTTAACCTTATTTAATAATTTTATCACTGTCATATCAAAGACATTTGAACTCCTACTAAGTTCTGATTCTTGACCAAAAGTGCAGTCACGGCAGCTGTGGGTGGTGACCGACTGCTATTGAGAATAGAGATAGCAAAAGTATTTTAACCATTTTGTCTCAGCTTAATGCTTTTAACAAAATTAGAAACACATCAGAAGAGCATAGATAATGTTCTTGAGGAACAGACAAAACTTCTCAACAAGGCAAATAGAACTTTCTGACCAGAAACAAAACCAAATGAGCAGGTAACATCCGAGTTACAAAAATGCATGCACACGAGTCCACACGCACATTCTGTGGCCACAGTTTTCATGTACTCACACATTCATTTGCATAGATAACCATGAAGAGAGCAATGAACTGTTTTCAGAAGGCTGCTGTGGGAATGCTCCCAGGCAACAAGAGGTCCCCCTGGGTCTCGGGAAGATCTGGGCTTCTTGGTCACAGTCTTTCGTTGTAGACAGACTCCAGAACAGAAAACACTGAGACAACTGACAAACACAAAACAAACACAATCCGAGGGGTGGGCAACTCAACTACAGAGATACAGACAACCCTAGAGGAGACCTCCAGGGAGGGGACCAGGGGGGCCTGGACTCAAGGCATGTCTGCCTGCCTCCCCCACTGTCCCAAATACAGACAACCCTAGAGGAGAACTCCAGGGAGGGGGCCAGGGGAGCCCGGACTCAAGGCACATCTGCTTGCCTCCCCCACTGGCCCAACATTACAGGTCCTGCGAAGGCACAAAATACAGATGCCAAATCGCCCAGAAAAGAGACAAAGACACAACAGACACAGAACAATTTAAGCTCGTTCTTACCTCCTACTAGTCCCTGAGTGGGGGGTTCATTACTGTCTGCCCCATGGTGGTTTCTAACGTTAGTAGTAATCACAGAAATCCCACAACACAGAACACAGACATGCGCTGCGAGGCTCTGGCATACCGAAAGCAGAAACTCAGACTCAGACAACACATACACAGACTGCTAGCCAGCTTACCTCCTGACAGTGGGTCAGTGGTCCCTGGGTTGGGGTCTCAATCTCGGTGGAACCTCCATTATGAAAGACCCTCAAATGAGGACCTTTCCTCAGAAGGAGACCCCGAGTCCCAGAGACCGAGCTGGCCACAGATCAGATGCAAATTGCAAGAGGGTTTATTGGGGGGCGAAGGTACCTCCGGGTGGCAGCAACTCGGGGAGCTAACTGGCGCGCTGAGGCGTTGTTCAGGGACTTTTTATAGCGTAAGGGAAAGCGGGAAGCAAGCTTACAGAAGCAAAAGGCGTGGTTATAGGGAAAACAGAGAAATCATTTGCTCATTTAAACAACAGCTCTTACTTATTGGATGAGGGCTTAGTGGCGGGGAGAAACGGCAGAAAGAAAGGGTCGCTTGCTGTGAGGGGGAATCTCTGGAGCAGCTGGCTTTGGTTACAGGCTTCTTGTGGTATGCGGTCCCGGTCACATACTTCTGGTTATCTGATGGTTCCTTAGCAACCCTTTTACTATCTGCTCACAGGCTTGTGCTTGTGTGAGGGGGGGGGATGGGGGACCCTGGGCATGTCCGGGCAAGCCTGGACAAGTCACCTAAACTGAATGCCTGGGTCAAACCCTAGAACCCAGAGTCTTTCACGATGAAGGACAGATGCTGAAGGCTGAAAGATTAAGTGGTTATAGAGAAAGATTTGGGGCACAGTAGTCAGAGTAACTTTTATTTCTGGGCTGTGACTTTTTTCTTGCACCTCCATTAATTTTGCACCTTCACTGTTTCTAGTCACACAGACAGAGCCTCTTGCCATGGAGGATGTGAATGCATAAAAATGGAATAGGACACATGAGAGGGAGGGAAAGGAAAACAATGTACAGAAATGAGGACCCATGCCAGACAGATAGGACAGCATGTTTTCTCCCTTTACATACTCAGAAAAGTCTCCCTTTACATACTTGTGAAAATGCCCACAGTAGGGGGAGAGATGTAATTCATTTGTTTCACAACTTCCTTTGCATCCAAAGCACATTTATTCTTTGAACATTCTCTCAAAACAGTTCTTCAACATAAGCTCTGGATTTTTTTTCAGAAATCTTAGATAATGAGATTTATTTCTCATGCTTTATTACCTCCTTTTTAGAAAGTTACATCTTTCATTTATTGTGTGTCATTGTAATTTAATAGTTTTGAAAGCAATTCAGTTACTTAATATATTTTTTAATTCATATTTATAGTATTTGGGGATTATGAATGAAATACTACTGGTGTTTTCATATAGCAAAAGTATTTAAACTCATTCCTGAAACTCCACTGATCCATCTCATTTAACAGTAGTCATCAGTGTTAAAGGAAACTGAAACCTTGACTTTGTCTTTGTCAGGTGCTGCAAAATCCATAGGCTTATTATTAATTATAAATGCTCAGCTGATCGCTGAAGCATGGCTAGTAGCTAACTCTTACATTTTAATTCAACCCATATTTTTTAAATACCCTCTGCTATGTGTCAGTACCTACTTTCTCTCAGAAAACTTTGAATCTATCTACCCAATAATTAATTCAGCAATTCCACTATTGGTAATATATCCAAAGCACACACATTCTTACCCCAAGTTCACCAGTTCAGCTATGCTCATAACAAACAGCTTTATCTGTAATACCTAGAACATGGGAAACAACCTAGATGGCCCTCAAATGAATAATGGATCAAAAAATTGTGGGACATTTACACAATGGAATACTGCTCAGCAGTGAAAACATGACATCCTGAAATTTGTAGGCAAATGGATGAATTTGGACAGTATTATCCTGAGTTAGTTAACACAGACCCAGAAAGATAGATATGAAAAGTACTCACTCAGAAGTGGATTTTAGACATAAAGCAAAGGATAACCAGGTTATAATCTACAAACCCAGAGCAGCTAGGCAACGGGGGAAATTTTACAGAGAATTCAATAGATCCCCCTGGGAAGAGGAAATAAAAAGATCTCCTGAGTAAATTGGGGTCCTATAGTGGAGCTAGCAAGGGGGGGTGGGAAGAGATCATGAGAGAATGAGATGGTTGAGTGGGAAGAGCAACAAAGAGGGAGAACAAAGAAATAGATATCTTGATAGAGGGAGCCATGTGGGGTTAGAAAGTTGGTGTTTGAGAAACATTTAAGAACCCACAAGATGTCCCCAGATAAGACTCCAAGCAATAGTGAAGAGGGTGCCTAAACAGGATGTCCCCTATTTCCTTATAATTAAATGAATGACCACCATAATTGTCATTATAGAACCTTAACACATGGAGACAGAAGCAGAGATCCATTTCTATGCACCTTGTGGTGCTCCTGGTCCAGCTGAAGACACGGAGTAGAAAGTAAATGAGCAAAGCCACAGAGATGGCTAACTCAAGGTATTGAAACCTCACTAACTCTGAAATAACAGCTGAGTAACTTTCATAGAAAGGAACTAAAATCTGTGAACGTAGCCAACAGTGCAAGAGTATAGGCAGTCTGTGGAGCCTCTTGCAGTAGGACCAGAGTTTATTCCTTGTGCATCAACTTTCTTCTTGGAGCCCAGTCCCTACAGAGGAACACCTTACTCAGCTTTGATACAGGGGGAGAGGCACTGGATTTATTTCAATTGAATATGCCAGAGTGAACTAAGTCATCTTGGGATTCCCTGCCCTCCCTGGAGAATGGATGGGGGTTATGGTCAGGGGAAGTTTGATGGAGAATAGGAAGGAAAGGAAGAAGGGGGAACAGTGGTGGGTATGGGAAAATGTTTTAAATAAAAATTTGCTATAGTACTTTGAATGGTGTACTTCGGTCTCTCCTGATGATATTGCTGCTAATGGTGAGCCTGTCTCTGGCTTCCCCAAGCCTCAATGAACAGAATCCCAAGGAATATGAGGATCATGGCTGCAAACCCCATCCTGATGAGATTTTCCACTGTGTTTTCTTGTTCCTTTGAGGCTGTGATTGTGGACAAAGAAATTACAAAGGTTAGCAATAGTCAAAATTCTCTCAAGATAAATAAATGTTTCCAAGATAATTAAATGTTCCCAAGATAACTGAATGACTGATAACTGATAACTGATAACTCGGTGATCCTGCCTTTCCTGGACATAATTTGCCATGTCTATTTTCAGTGCAATGACTTTGAATTCTCTTTTTCTCTAACTCCCTTGCATTTGGAAATGTTTCAGGATGAACTGATAAACTGAGCTGATTCTGAGAATGGGAAGAGGAATAGAGGATGTAGTGGAATACTTGAGGGGCATGTGCTGGCAATCCCTTCTCTGGCAATAAAGTGTCTTCCTATTGTCCTCTCTCCTCTCAATCCCACTCAAGTCAAGGGCTCTCCTAGAGGTTGGAGTGTAAGTCACCCCAAGAGTTCAGGATTACCTCACCTGAGACAGTGAGTTCCACGGGGACACTACCATATGACAACAGGTAGGGAGATGAGTCTTGAGAACCATAGCATCTGTAGGTGCCTGAGAGGGCAGAGGTCACAGCAGTCATGGAGAATTCTGCCTGGTGATGCTGATCTTGAAACTTTGATTTTAGTCGCTGGGGTTGGTGGGCTGTTCTCTCCTTGGACAGAATGAAAGTGTCCACTTTGTATGGTGAGTGACACAGCAGGGTCACGTTGTCTCCAGAGTGTACTGTGGAGTTAGGCTTCACAGAGAGGGAAGGACTGACAGGAATCTGTCCTAAGGAGAAGAAGGAGGAAGAGAGGCAGCTTCACTGTTCTTGGCTGAGTCCTCGCCTGGTCTGCCCTGAGCACGTGGGACTCCCTCTTCTCTGTCTGTGCCCTACTCCTGCTCTTCTGCCTCTGCATCAGTTCCTGATAAGATCCTTGTCTCTCATCCACCCATCACCTCCTTACCTTCCCCCTGAGAGCCAGAGTCGAGGGTAGGTACCTGAAGGAATCTATTTAGTTCTTCACCTGTGATTAGGATGTCCAGGGGGTCACTGGAGGCTGACCACTCAAAGGAGAGGTTGTGTGCACCATAGCATCTGTATTGGCCTGCAGTAGAGCTGCTCACAGGGCCAAGTGTGAAGAAGGCACAGGAGAGGCCAGTCTGGGTCCTCTGGCCATCATGCAGGGTGAAGCCATCTCCGTCCAGTTTGTACAGGACAAATTCATCATAGTTGATGTCAGAGCAGCACTGCAGGGTGAGACTCCTTCCAGGGTCCAGGATATGGCCTTGGAGAGTCAGCAGGGAAGGCCTCTTGGACTGGCCTAGGGGGAAAGTGACAAGCTAGTGATTTAGGAGTTGCTTTTTACTAAACACTGATCCACTCCTGCCCTGCCCTGCACACTTCACTGTGTCAGGTGTGGGACTCTGGCTGAGCCATCAGCCTCTTCCTTTTCCACTTTACCTGCAATTACCAAGAGGTAGACGTCTATGCCAAAGGGTTTAGGGTATCAAAAGTAATTGGTCAATATCGGGGATGACTCACCTGAGATGCATATTTCTAGGGGCTCACTGGGTATTGACCATAACTCTGGAGTATCCTTGATGTAACCGTAACATCGTAATGTCCCTGTGTGGTCTGGTGTTACATGGTCTATAGGGAACAATGCCTGATAATGCATAATACTGTGTATATACAATGAGTTCAGGGAGCTGAGAAACTTTTGGTCTTCCTTGGTGAGAATGAACTTGTCATATCTTATTTCTGAGACACACTGAAGTGTCATATTTGCTCCTGAGGTCACCACAGGGCTGGACAAAACTGACAGAATAGGTTTAACATTGTAGATTCCTAGGAGAGAAGGAGACAGACTGTTTCATAGACTCACATAGTCACAATGCTCCCCAGGACTAGGCTATGGGAGGGAAATATTCCTGAGAGCACTGGGATGAGACCTTGAACTTCCTCTCACCTGTCACCACCAGTTCCAGGGGGTCACTGCGCTCTGTCCAGCCAGCTGAGCTGTAACAGTAACAGTGATATAGTCCCCCATGTTTATGCATCACAGAAGGGATGGAGAACTTGGCCTTGTTCTTGGTTTTCTTTGGAGTCCGTGGGCCCCAGTGTTTTTGACTTCCCACTTTATGCAGAACATACATTTTTGCATCCAGGGTCCCCTGACACCAGATTGTCATGGGGCTTCCTAAGGTGACAATGGAGCCTGGCTCAGCCTTGATGGTGGGTTTGTGGAGGGTTCCTGCAAGGAAGTAGGAGAGAAGGAGGAGAGTCTGTCTGAAAGTGGCACAGAGAAAGTCTCACCTGCAGACGGTGCTCTTTTTTCTTTGTAATTCATATTTCTGTCATACAATGAATACCAAAAGCAGCTTCCTCACCACCCTCTCCTCAGACCCACTGATCATCCTCCATTACCCTTTAGAGAAGACCAGGCTTCCCAATGATATTAATGGAACATGGCATAACAGCATGTAATAAGTGTAGTCATGCACCTTCATACTAATGCTGACCATAGCAACCCAGTTGGAGGAAAAGGGTCTCATGTGGAGCCAAGATACAGAGACCCCACTCCCATTGTTATGAGCCTAACAAAAATTCCAGATATCTAGGTGGTGATTGTGCACTCCCCAAATCCGAGCCTTCAGGAGGCAGATGCAGGCAGAGCTCTGTGAGTTCAAGGCTAGCCTGGTTTACATAGTGAATTTTAGAACAGATAGGGCTACACAGTGAAACTCTGAAACTCAACAAAAAGAACCCAGAGTAAACCACCATGACGTGGGTGGAGAAGGCATAGGGCAAATCCACGCAGGCTCTGTGGTTGCTGCTTCTGTCTGTGAGTCCTCACAGTCCCTGCTTAGTTGATTGTGTGGGTCATGTTCACCTGATGTCCTGAGTGCTCTGGCTCCTGCATCCCTTTCTCCCTCCCTCTCTTCTGTGGGTTCCCTGAGCTATAGTGGATGGTACATGAGCTGATGCAGAGGAACAGAAAGTCCAATGATTCATCTGTGTCCTGGGCTCCTGAGCTTTGCTGTCACTGTCTGCCTTGGATTCTGTATGTGTCTCCCACTGTCTTCCATGTACTGTGTCAATGGGCTCAGGAACCCTGGCTCCTCACACACAGCACACACCAGGCCTCCCAGATCGCCTGTATCATTTTAGCATCATTCTAGGAATAGGCCGGATTTCCTCACCTGAGAACACAAGTTCTAGGGGGTCACTGGGTTCTGACCACACCTGTGGGCTGTTGTTGTCAAAGCTGTAGCATCTGAATGTCCACCTTTGGCTGGAGGTCACAGGGCCCACAGGGAATTGGGCCTGGTACTGCTGAGTTTGGTAGTTATACTGTGAGTCCAGTGTCCAGGAGAGCCTCTGTGGCCCTACCTTAGTCAGAATGAACCAGTCATGTTGTTTCCAGGAGGAACACTGGAGGGTGAGCGTCCCTCCTTCAGTCAACACAGGGCTGGGCTGGGCTGACAGGCTGGGTTTACTGTAGGCTCCTAGGAGAGAAGGAGGAATCAGTTAAGTGTGTCAGGCCCCATTATCCTTCATGGCTGTGAGGGGGCGTTCCTGTGAGCAGACCTCTGTGTGTCCTCTCACCTGTCACCACCAGCTGCAGGGCGTCACTGTACCCTGACCATCCACCATCGGTCCAGTATTGACAGTAATATCGCCCTGCATGCTCCTGGCCTATTTCTGCAGTTGAGAATTCGGCCTTGTTCTTAGGATTCTGTGGAATCTCTGAGCGCCTTAGATATTGGTTTTCCTCTTTATGGAGTGTGTATTCTTTGGCTCTTGTGGTTCCTTCACATATGAAGGTCACTGCAGTCTGCTTGTAGACCACAGAGTCTGGCTGTACTCTGAGGATAGGCTTAAAGAAGGCCTCTGCAAGAAAATGAGCAGCTAGCTCCCAGGACAACCATCCTCAGATTGGGGGTCCCAACTCCAGCCCTCCAGCCATCTCCAGGGTGAGCACACATGTGTTGTTTTCCATCCTCACTGCCCAGACATGTCTCCAGGAATGACAATAAGTCAAGGTCAATACAGCTGGAGACACTCACTCACCTGCCAGCGCTGGGGTCCTGAGGAACAGAGTCAGTCCTGGAAGAGAGTTCCCTGTGAGAGGTTTGTCCCTGAGCTTGAGCAGGTCTTCCCCTCTGCAGAATCAACTGAGTCCCTGGGGTTTCCTGATGGACCAGTGCTGGGGTTTGGGGCAGCATCAGTCCCAGACCACAGTATCCCCTCCCCATCTCCACATCTCACCCAGACAGAGCAGGGCTGTGAAGGTGAAGGTCATGGCATCTCGTCCTGGAGGCTGCAACTGTGTTCATGGGCAGATCTACAGAGACTGCCTGGAGGGACAGGAGACAGGTGATGTGGCCTCTGGAGGCAGGACACACCCCATGACAGGGTTGTACTTATCAGCTTTACAGGAAGGGGAACTTCCCTTCTCTGGTGCCAGGTTCTGACTTCCCCAAGGTGGTGTGTGTCCTGTGTGTGACCTTGCAGTTAATTCTTTGTCTGTTTCATCTGTCCTCATCTCTGTCAATGCCAACTGGAGCTGACAAATTAGCAGACATGTCTGTACATTACATATAAGAAATACAAATATATATGTATATATATTTGTATATGGGTTTGTTCTTATCATTTTCACATTTTTCGGTGAAATGCTCACATTCAAAATGTTCAAAGATTTCTTTGAAGGGTTTCACAGAACATATATATATAGAATAAATGTTATAATCCTTTTTCACATCATCTCAAGTGCTGAGTTACAAATGTGAACCTGTATTTCTGTCAGTTTGTTCTTTCTAGATGTGTACACTTTCCATTAAAACCTTAATTCATACATATTTAGTTACACTTATTTCCTTAAATTACATTCATTTAGCCATTAATTACTCTTCTTTTTTTCCTTTTATTATTATTATTATTATTATGAACAAGGAAGTCACACTTTCTAACCTTGTATATCCTTATTTAAGGTCTCCTCCCCCTCCTACCACATCAGGTCATTCTTTCTTCTCCACAAATCCGAATTCCTTCCCTGGGCAGGCTGCAGGCAGTCCCAAGGTCCCACTGCCCCAATATTGCTTAGTTCAGTCTCCACTCCTGGCAGATGCAGTTTTCTCCCCCTCCATCAAGAGAGAGTCGATGTTCCTCTAGGGACAGTGGGAACCAAGGTGTCAGTCCAGGGTGTTTCTGATCCCAACTGTTCAGTGGTTGTGGTTTGCAGCTTGGGCATGCTTTGCTTTTTTCTTCTTTGTTTGTTTGTTTGTTTAGAGACCACTAATGAGTGAGTACATCCCCTGCTTATCTTTCTGAGTTTGTGATACCTCACTCAGTAGGATATTCTCCAAATCCATCCATTTGCCTGCAAATTTTAGGATATCATTTTTTCTTACTGCTGAGGAGAACTCCATTGTGTAGATATACCACAGTTTGTTAATCCATTCTTTAGTTGAGGGATATCTAGGTTGTTTCCAGGTTCTTGCTATTACAAATAATGCTGCTATGAACATAGTTGAGCTAATGCCTTTGGAGTGTGACTGTGCATCTTTAGGGTATACACCCAGAAGTGTTATTGCAAGGTCCTTGGGGAGATTGATTCTCACTTTTCTGAGAAACTGCCATACTGCATTCCAATGTGGATAAACAAGCTTGCACTCCCACCCACAATGGAGTAGTGTTCCCCTTGCTCCGCATCCTCTCCAGCGTAGGCTGTCCTCTGTGTCTTTTATCTTAACCAATCTAACAGGTGTCAGATGGTATCTCAAAGTTGTTTTGATTTGGATTTCTCTGATGGCTAAAGATAATGAGCACTTTTTCAGGTGCCTTTCAGCCATTCGTAATTCTGCTGAGAATCCCCTTTTTAGATCTGGACCACATTTTGATTGGGTTATTCAAGGTTTTGGGCTCTAGATTCTTGAGTTCCTTATACATCTTAAAGATCAGTCCTCTATCACTTGTAAGGTTGGGGAAAATATTTTCCCATTCTGTAGGCTGTCGTTTTGTCCTATTGACAGTGTCCTTGGCTTTACAGAAGCTTCTTAGCTTCAGGAGATCCCACTTATTGATTGTTGGTCTTAGTGTCTATGCCACTGGTGTTATATTTAGGAAGTGGTCACCTGTGACAATTTGTAGAAGTGTATTTCCCACTTTCTTTTCTATCAAGTTTAATGTGGCTGGGTTTATGTTGAGGTCTTTGTCTACTTGGATTTGAGTTTTGTGCAGGATGACAGGCTTGGATCTATTTGCATTTTTCTACACACTTCCATCCAGCTATGCCAACACCATTTGTTAAATATACTGTCTTTTTCCATTGAATATTTTGGGGCTCTTTGTCAAAGATCAGGTGTTCATAGGTTTTTGGGTTAATGTCTGGATCCTCAATTCTATTCCATTTATTCACAAGTCTGTTTTTATGCCAGTACCAGGCTGTTTTTATTACTGTAGCTCTATAGTATAACTTGAAGTCAGGGATGGTGGTACCTCCTGAGGTTCTTTTGTTGAGTAAAATAGTTTGGGCAATCCTGGCTTTCCTGTTATTCCAAATGAAATTGAGTATTTGCGGCGAGCCGCCTCTGTCCTGCAGAACGACGAGTCACCACAATGCACGATTCTTCTCGGATCACACTTTATTGGAGTTACAGCTCAGTTGTGAAGTGGTGGAAAGAAGATGCTGAGCCTGAAATTCAGCCTGCTTATATAGGGGAGCCTGGCATGTGATTGGTGCGCAACACAATGCCTCATTAACATATAGCCAGTGATTGGTTCAAAGTAGACTTATTAGCATATGGCTGGTGATTGGCCCAAAATAATGGCTCATTAACATATCTGAGAACCGCATCGGATAGGTCCTTTCTCGATGCCATAGGCACATCGGATTGGTCACTACTCGATGCCTAATTAGCATAAGCGGCGCCGGCAAGCTGTGCAAAGGCAAACCGCGCCCTACATCTCCCCCTTTTTTGTTTTCTAAAGGCACAAACAGGATATAGCCCGTACAGGTGTTCACCTCATGATGTGCCCACCACTCAAAGGCTGTTTCCTGCTGCCAGGGTCCCCAAGACGCCTTCCTGCGTGCAAGGCAAATAAAGGCGGCAGGGTGCAAAGGCCGTCTCAGAGGAAAATGATTCCCTATAGAGGTGCAATGACAGCTAAAGCCTCTCTGTGCAAGGGCAATCACTGTAAATTCTTAAGGGCAGAGAGCCAGGCTGCGAGGGAATGCCCTGCATCAACAGCCAAAAGTGCCTGAGTGAGTAGTACCTTTTCTCGACGTGCTCTGATGCGAATACGGCAAACCAGCCAGAGGCAAAAGGCAATCCCGAATAAACAGCAGGCTGCAAAAATTCCTACTCCCACCCACTCCTTGAAAAAGGAAAAGGCAGAAGTAAGCCAAGAGGTAAAATCCCCAAATGTAACAGGCTCCAGTCTCGTAGCATTCAAGCGCGCGATCAGGAACTTTTGCTTGAGAATCATCTTCTCGGCTTCCGTAGACCAACTTCCACTTAGAAATTCTCCGATTCTTCGGCTTTCATTCAGGGCATCTGAAACTACAAGAGGTGTAACACAAACATGCCCTAACTTCTGTACACAGCCCACTTGTATTAGGCCATATACATCTTCAATAGCCTCTTCTAGTAAATTTACTCTTTCGTTGGTGGCAAGGATACCACTCAACAAGTGAGAATTAAACTGTACTTGCTCCTTGAAAATTTGCGAAGTTTGAGCCACAACATCATTAATTTCCTGAGCAGACTTGACTTGACTGGCCATGGCTACACCTGCAGTAACTGCTGCAGCTGCTGAAATGGCAATGGCAGTCACAATAGCGGCTGTAATGCCAAAGTCTCTCTTATGGCGTAACAGACTCATCATAGGAAACTGCTCTGGATCTGTTTCCACAGGCATAGGAACAAAGGTAGGCATTCTAACAACTACTGCTGTAGTCACTACTGATCCATTCCAACATTCTGCTAACCAACAATTGCCTGAAGTAGTGCAGTCTTTACTAGAGTTAGTCAGGAGAAACATAAAAGGTGGCTTCAAACACACCAGAGCTGCTGACCCTGTGTAATTGCTAACCTCGTTGTTATAAGATGTTACTTTTAATTTCATCCTTGCTCTATGACCTGACTTCACCACACCTGTCACATTATAAACCTTACCCAAGGATCCTTGCAAGTTCGCAAGAGCAGGAACATCTGCACTAGCCCCTTCCTCATTAATCAATACCCAGGAAAAGAATGGCCATCCTTCAGCAAACCAAATTGCGTTTTCCGATTTCTCAACACTTCCCATGCAGGGTCTCAAGCCAGGAGAGAATTCAAATCCTGGACTAAGCTGTCTACTTCCCCAAGTTCTATCTTGACAGGAAGTGAAGGTAGGAAAACTACTTATCAATGGTTGACAATAGGGAGCAACTATAGGTCTTGTTGTATTTTGTCTATTCTTATTACGGTTATGTAATGGAACTATCCCTTCATGAATCAGGATTGTGGTGGTAACCTTCACCTCGTGATTTCCATTAACTCCTGATCCTGTGCCAGAGGCGGAACCAGTAGCTATCTGTTCCAAAGCCTCAGTTGATATTTGCACGGGAACTTGATTGTCCTTTAGGGGGTTTACCCAATGAGTCAAGTTTTTTCTAGCTAGAAAAATACAGTCATCATCCTCTTTAAAACTAAAGCAAAATGACTGATTCAAATTAATATTACTAGCATTGTATTTTACCCAATTGGTGGAAAGGGGCTGAGCACAAGGGACATCTAGTTCACACGAGGTAGAAAATATCGTAGGAAGGACTTTGGACTGAGCATGGACTGGAATAGGTAATGGCCAGGTCCAACTAATCCCCCAGAGTACCATCTTCTCTGCCTGAATCAGGGGGAAGACGGTCAGGAGTATCCATATCAGCTTCATCCTTAGAGTTGTCTACAACGCGTCTTGTCAATCTTGATGGCACCCAAATTGGCTCCTGATTCTGTGGAGAAACACATAAGGATCCCCTGGATCAAACAATAACTCGATCCGGGCCTCGCCATTGATTAGAAAGTATGTCCTTCCACATAACTTTGCCTTGATTGTTGGGTTCTGACGTCATATGACGTTCAGCGATGGTTTCATTTTTATCGTTTAAATTTAAAAAATTTATAGTGAATAAGGCAAGAGAGAGTCTTTGTTTGGGGGTGCAGTTCTCTGCTATTCCCCCTTTTTGTTTTTGTAGGAAATTCTTGAGCATACGATTCGCTCGCTCTATTATTCCTTGCCCTTGTGGATTATAGGGCAGGCCTGTGATATGTTTCACTTGCATTTTGTGACAAAATGAAGCAAAACTCTTAGATGTATAGGCTGGCCCGTTGTCGGTTTTCAGTGTATCCGGCTTACCCCAAGCTGCCCAAGCTTCAAGGCAGTGGGTAATGACATTGTGAACTCTTTCTCCAGAAAGAGGTGTAGCGTGCATTACTCCAGAACATGTATCAATAGAGACATGCACATACTGAAGCTTTCCAATGGATGGAACATGGGTAACATCCATCTGCCAAATTTCGAGTGGAAAAATACCTCTGGGATTAACTCCTATCATCTGAGCAGGCAAGAATTGCACACAAGCAGAACAGCTTTTCACAATATTCCTAGCTGTTTCCCTAGAAATTTTAAATTTAGTTCTTAAAACCGCAGATGAAACATGGTATAAGCTATGAAACTCTCGTGCTTGTGTTTCAGAGTCCAATGCCACAAAAGCACGAGTTGCCAGATCAACTTGTTCATTGGCTTTTGCCATAGGACCAGGAAACAAAGAATGTGCTTGAATATGAGTAATATAAAAGGGATTGGATCGATGCAAAATCTCACCTCTTATTACTGCTAAAAGTGAGGCTACCATACTAGAGGGTTTGATATAGGAAACAATTTCTAAATTTTTAACAGCGTTCACCACATATGATGAATCTGACATCAAATTAAAAGACTCAGGAAAACATTTAAAAACCTCTAAAACTACTTAACATTCTACTATTTGGGGAGCATTTGGATGGCACTCCACAGTTACAGGTGAGCCTCCTTGCACCATGTAAGTTCCTTTCCCAGTCTTAGACCCATCTGTGTAGATGGTTAAGGCATTGCTCAATGGTTGCTCCCTCGTGATCCGAGGAAACACTACAGGCTGTTGAACTACGAATCTTAAAAGTTCACTCTTAGGCAAATGATTATCAATTGTACCCGAAAAGACACAAACCAATACAGCCCATTCTGAAGTAGTGGTAGCTAATATCTCTACTTGTTCTTTTGTATAAGGAACTATAAATCTGTCAGGTGTCTTGGCAAAAGATGCAATAGATTGTTTAATGCCTAATAACGCAACCTCAGCTGTCATAGACGGATAGTGAGACAAGGTTCTCATCCCTGTAGATTTAGTATGAATCCACAGTAGAGGTCCTTCTTGCCAAAGAACACCAGTTGGAAAGCCTAAAGTAGGGAGTATACACATCCAAATGGACTTGGATTCATCACAGCGCACTAACTGTGCCTTAGTAATTGCTTGCTCTACCTTTTGAAGTGCTATCTGAGCCTCTGGGGTTAGCTGATGTGGGGAATTAAGATCTGGATTTCCCTCCAAAATATCAAATAAGGGTTTAAGCTCAAAGCGAGTTAATTTCAAATATGGTCGAATCCAATTTATATCCCCAAGCAATTTTTGAAAATCATTTAAAGTCCTTAAACAATTGGTCCTAATTTCTACCTTTTGTGGCCTAATATGTGCATTCTGAATAATAGCTCCTAAAAATTCAATAGCTCCTCCCTTCTGTATCTTCTCTGGAGCAATAAATAAAACTTTATCTTTTAATTCTTTGCTTAACAAACTTAACGCTAATTCTAACAATTCCATAGAAGGGGCTGCAAGCAAAATATCGTCCATATAATGTACAATCCTAACACGAGGAAACTTATTTCTTACTGGCTGTAAAGCTCTATCTACATAAAGCTGACACATGGTAGGACTATTGGCCATACCTTGAGGAAGAACAACCCACTGATATTGCTTATCGGGCTGTTCATGATTAATAGAAGGTAAAGTAAAAGCAAATCTTTCCTTATCCTGACTATTAAGGGGAATGGAAAAGAAGCAATCCTTAATATCTACTGCTACAACAGACCAATTCTTTGGAATAGCTGTTAACGCTGGTAGACCCCTCTGAATGGGTCCCATGACTTGCATTTGTTGATTTACAGCATGCAGATCGTGAAGTAAACGCCATTTTCCTGATTTCTTTCTGATAACAAATATGGGAGTATTCCAAGGAGACTGCGAGGTCTCTAAGTATCCTAGCTGTAACTGTTCCTGAACCAACATAGAAGCTGCTTCTAATTTTTCTTTCGACAAAGGCCACTGACGTACCCACACAGGTGTAGTGGTCATCCATGAGATAGGAATCATAGGCTCAGTGACCTCTATGAAAAACCCAAGCCTTGCTGATTGACATTTCCTTGAGCCTCTATTGGTGTTGTAATGCCTTGCAAATTACGCCCTAACCCTTTGCTTGGAACAAACCCTGATCTAATCATGATATTTTTTGCTGTGTCAGAATAATCATTAGTAAGCTTAAGATTCATTTGACTCTGGATATCCCTGCCCCATAGATTGATTGGTAGTCCTTCAACTACAAAAGGCTGAAATTTCCCCTTTTGGTCCTCTGTTTCCCATGTCAATTCCTTAGAGCTAATTCTAGGAGCATCTGCGTAACCTAAACCTTGCAAGGTCTGCGAAGATGTTTGAAGTGGCCATGACAGTGGCCAATCTCTAATTGTAATTATACTTCTGTCTGCTCCAGTATCTACCAACCCCTGAAATTTTCTCCCTTCTATTATAAGATCAAGCATAGGGCAGTCATTAAGAGATAATGACAAAAAGCCCAAATCCACTCCGGTGGATCCAAAGCCCTTGGATCCCCGTTCTTTTGAGCATGCGGGATAATTATCATGGAAGGAAGGCAAAATTAATAATTGTGCAATGCGATCTCCAGGAGTTATGGTAATTATCCCTCGAGGGGATTGACACATTACTTTGATGACTCCAGTATAATCTGGATCAATAACTCCAGGCATAACAATGAGTCCTCGTAAGGTGGAAGAGGCACGGCCTAATACTAGCCCAACTGTCCCTTCTGGGAGTGGTCCTTGCATGTCTGTATCTAAGGGTTGTATTCCCATGCTTGTTGTTAGTACCACTCTGGATGTGGCACAGAGGTCCAGCCCTGCGGAGCCTGACGTGGCTCGTCACGGGGCCTGAGTGGTTGGAGACTCACTTCCTCGTGGGCCCCAAATATTTTTGGGCCCTGAGACCAGGGGCCCGCTACCCCATTTTTTGGACTAGCTACATGGGCAGCAGGTTGAATGGGTTGCCCATTAATGTCCTTAACAGACCTACATTCGTTTGCCCAGTGTTTACCCCTTTTACATCTTGGACATGTCCCTGGATTCCTCACTCCTTGAGGTGTTTTTGTCCTTGTCATGGGGGCAGCCTCTCGGCACTGTCTTTTAATATGCCCAGGCTTGCCGCACTGAAAACACACCCTACTGCTGTTAACACCTTTATGACTGCGAAAAGCAGCCACCACAGCAGCAGCGAGTCCTGCATTGGACAAAGGTCCTCCGATTTCTCAGCACGTTTTTAACCAATATTCTAAGTCCTTTCCTTTGTGTGGGGTGATAGCCCTATGACACTCTTTTGTATACTGCTCATAGACTAATTGCTTTACTAGCGGCAGTGCTGTCTCCACTTCACCAAAAATTCTTCCCGCTCCATCCATCATTCTAGCTACGAAGTCTGAAAATGGCTCTGTGCTACCTTGAATTATTTTTGTTAAGTTCCCTGTGACCTCCCCCTTATTAGGAAGGGCTCGCCAAGCCTTCATATTGATGGTGTTTATTTGAATATAAACCTCCACAGGATATGCTGTCTGATTATTTATCCACTGTCCTTGCCCTAACAGCATATCTACATTCCATGCTGGCTGCCCATTGGCAGCATTCTCTCTGGCCTGACTATGTGCCAAATCAGTCACAATTGACTTCCAATCTAAATATTGCCCTATAGTTAAACAGGCTCTGGCAATGTCTTGCCAATCAGTGGGTGCTAAAGCATTGTGCGTAAGGTGCTGCAGCAGCATGAGGGTATAGTTAGCAACCACACTGTCCCTTTTTGCTGCCTCTGCAAGATCTTTAATAATCTTATGGTCGATTACATCATAATATTGACCACGGGCGCCTGGATCCTCAAACACTGGAAAGGCGGTGGTTACCCTAGACCATGCCTCTTGGGAGATGAATGTACATCCCAACTTGTTCTCCAAAGGAGAGGGAGCAGTAGCTCCAGCCTTTGCAGGATTGAAAGGCGGTGATCGACTGAGCGGCGGAGGATCACAACACTCTCGCTCCACAGCTACAGCCACCTCCTCTAAATCTTCCTCCTCCTCAGGTTCTAACTCATCTTGAGATATCTCTAAACCTTTAAACTCATCTAGGACTGGATACAGTCCTGACACCGGTGCTGAATTTTTCTTTT
>PVIH01023330.1:0-25066 GCA_004025045.1 Sigmodon hispidus
GCTGCCATCTGAAGATGGAAACTGACTGAGGAGGAAAGTTTTATTGCAGAGTAGTCACAGGCAGAACATTCTGCCTTTAGAAAGGTGCTAATTCCTGAGATTGGAGAAAAAGACCTTTTTCCAACTACTAAGTTATAAATATCAGTTTGTCCATCCAAGCCACTGACTCAAGTATTGCAGGAGGGCCTAGGCTCTTAGTGTGGAAACTCTTGGAGCCTCTTTTATGTTTTTTTTTGTTTGTATGTATGTTTTCAAACCCTTAAACTGCTTGTGGCAGGTTCAGTTACTGACAGCACAAATCCCATTGAGTCTATTCAACAGTTGAATGACTTCACAAGCCCTGCTCAGGAGATTAACTTTCATACTGGGGTAGTGGTTCACTTGAGGATACAAAATCTTCAGATTAACTCAAGTCCAAAATACTGTCTTGAATCATGAGATCCGTCAATTTTTAGTACTTTTCTAGAACTACATTGTAAGTCCTTAAAGCATGTGTTAGATGTATGTGAAAATTCTGTTAAAATGTAAACTTCAGACCATATTGTCAGTTTTTGTCTTAATAAAACTATAGATTTATAAAATAAGACAAATACAAAAAAACCCACTTCTAGGTAAATTTATTCAAACCACATTGTAAGTGTTCTTAAAGCATTGCAATTGTTTCTCTCTGTGTGTATTTTTGTGTACTTGTGTACTTGTGTGTGTTTAGGATTAGGGTTAGGGTTAATACTTGAAAGTTTAAAAAGCAATCACACATAACAGTACAATGACACTGACTGTAGGTGAAAGCAATTCAGACGTACTAGTGAGATCTAGAGTGACACAAGTCAAAGCACATTGCTATGCAAGTGTAAAAAGTTGTTCATCAAACCACATGGTAGAGAAAACCTTGTCCTTTGGTCATAATTAAGACCACTTTTGATGAAGGCTAGCATGTATTAGGACTCATTATCAAAAAGACACACATTGTGCATACATTTCTCTCACAGAAATATACATAAGTATTGTTTTTGTGGTGTGTCTATTTGTGTTCTTATGTTAGTGTGTATCTTTATGTTCATACTTATTTCTATTTGTGTTTGTTTGTCTTCATGCCTGAATAGTGTGTGTTTATTTGTAAGTGATGTACATTCTTATGTTTAGGTTGTCTGTTTCTCATTCTGTAAATCTTTCTTGAACTGTCAATTAAAAATACCAGAGAGTTTCAATGACCATGTAGGAGCTTACAGAAGATATCTTGACTTTCCCTGATATTTGTAGGACATGCCACACTGTTACTTGCACCTCATTATTTGTTTCATCCCATCTGCAGACTTGTAGTTTCAAAGAATAGTCATGTTCTTTGCTCCACTTTTGGGCAATGCACTAACAGTACACTCCACAAACCTCTGGTCCCACTTGCTCTCTAAAGCCAACCTTGAAGCCAGCAAGAGGACAGACCCTATACTACTTACAGGCAGGTTGACTCACAGGGCTAAATGGTTGTAAACCTTTGTGACAAGATCACCTCCCATGGGGTTGCCTTGTACATAAAAATATAGTTCAATGTTTTCTAGCCTGACCTTTTATCCCAGGTAATAACCATTTCTAGATCAGCAAGAATATGCTTTTCCATGGTTATCCTTGACTCTAATACCAGACACTGCTAGTTTTGCATTTTATAAACACTTCAATTGTTCTCACACTGTCCTCTATCCCAGACAAAGATCTTTTCTAGATCAGCAGGTACATGAATTTAAATACCACTTGTCTTTGGCTCTTATAGGTGGCCCTGCTATCTTTCTGCACTCTATAAACACTTATTTATCTAGAACACACTGTGACCAGCTACATAAACAGCTCACTATACTCTGTGTAGTGTGCTAATTCAAATAACAGATTATATATACCTTTGTGTTCACCATGTTTACTTATATTTTGTTTCTTTGTGTTTGGAATATTCTTTTGTAAATTGTCACTTGGGACATCTGGATATTATTTTGTAAATGTGCTCAAAATCTGAAAATATTGGCAAATAATCTAATCAGACTCTCTGAAGTTGCACAGGCTGTAGAAGTGATAAAAATTCTCTTTGGTTGGTTTTAATTTGATTTGGGAGCCCTCACCTCAGTTTCAGTTTGTCTCCCTGTGCCACAATATTTGTTTGTTCTGTTTGGAGACTTGTATGTTCTAATTCTGGCTGTCCTTTTCCATATTCATAAAACTGACAGTAGCTACAGACTAAGCAATCCTAAGCAGGTATTCCCTAGCTGTTTGACAAGCAGTACAGGCTGTGGTGAATGTTTTCATACAGTGGGAGAAGACAGCCAGGTGGGGTCTCTCAGTGCCTACTTCTTGGAAAATGAAGCAGGCTATAATCACTTCCTAACCCAGACATGGCACATTTAAGGCTGGGTCCCCATAAAGGGGACCACAGTAAGAACTTTGCAGCATTGTGCAGGCAGAAATAGAGTGGGATATTATGAAACTTGGAGCTTTTTTAATTCTGGGCTCAATGGAACCCAAGCTAGTGGAGAATTTGCTATGAAACTAAGAGCTTTGGAATACCCTACAGTAGACCTTCCAAGGAGGACAGGCCATGAACAATGTCACATTGCTGACTTGGTGCACTTGAGACATGCAGGGTCACAACTAGTCTGCAAGGCTACAGAGCTGAAAACTCTGGCAATTGATAAAAACTTCCCCACCACCAGGGTTTTTGCTTGATATTTTCAAAAATGGCTAGAGTCCATTTTTTTAATTCAGGTAGGCTTTCTTAGGCACCTTCTTTACCAGTGCTCTTGCTACCAAAAATGCCTTAAACCCTTTCCATACAAAACCTTTTCTAAAAAGCAGGCTTTATTTCCACAAGGAAAAAAAAAACTGAAGTTTTGTTTATTTAGATACAATGGGTTATAGATTTATGTCATCATGTGGAGGGATTCATTACAAATTATTATTGGTTTCCATAAAAGAAAACACACTGCTAGTTTCAAATGCTTCATATTAGTACAGTGTTGATGAAAATTTGAAGATAAAATTTTCTTTTTCAAAATATTTTATACATATAGCCTGCCACTAGTATATGCAAATGAGATTAAAGATGATACTTGTACTTTGTTTAATTGTTAATTTTTAATTCCTGGTAATTTTAAGGCTAAATTATCATTGTACATCTATATACTGTACATTGTACATCTACAATATATATAATCTATATATCAGGCTTTGTTTAAATTTAGAAAATCAAACTGCTTCTGCCTCCTAAGTGCTGAGATTAAAGGTATGCACTAACAACAAGCAAATGAATGTTGGTATCACCCCAAATAATCAAGATTAAAAGTGGTTCTTAAATTTCACATCATTTATATAAGATTTCCTAGGTGTTCCCAACTCTGAGTTTTAGTTCATTTCAGAGATACTTGTGTTGACTTCTAAGAATAGCCATTTAACTAGATTAAAGAAATGAGGAAAATTTCATACCATAATTAAAAAAGTAAACTATGGGATTTTTTTCTGGAAACAAAATGGAATGTGACTGAAAGGGGCAGGAGGGGGAAGGGAGCTTGAACAAGGATATACACCGATAAAAAAAACGACTATGTTCATAATAAAAAAGAAATGTAATGTATGGAATTTGTTTTTAAAACAATGGATTTTTCTAGCAAAAAAAAGTGTGTGAATTTTACTTAGGGAGTCAGAAAATGTTCATGTAGTATTCTGCCTATTTCTAAGCAGTCTAATTTAAGAAATCATTTCTGAAAATTATTACAATGTAAAAGCAGGTACATTTGTAGACATTCCTACTCAAAGTCATACAGAAAAAATACAAAAATTATAAGTATTATAGAAGTACATTTTTGGGCACATATTTATTCTAAACTACAATGATTAGTTAAAAATCAAGCAAAATACACAGTGGTAAAGATTGTTTTGAAGTCCCTATGTCCCATCAATCTTTATGTTCACCCCAAAAGATAACTGTTCTAATGTTAGAATGTTCAGATACACTAATAGAGAACACAAATACACAAATGTTTAAGAACAAGTTTCCAAACAGCACTGAACACTCTGCTCACAGATGATCACTTAAAAAGAGCCCTATAAACCTATAAAGCTGATTTTGCCTATTAGCAGGCTAGCTCAGTGAATGGAAATTGATGCTGTCATGCAAGACTAAAAAGAATTTACTTTAACTAGACCTGGCTTGTGGTCTGTCTCAGGGTTGTGAAAACTTGATTATATTCTTTTCCTTACTTAAAAATATTAGCTAAATGCTGTTTGTCTGTACATTTTTGTGTACAGTGCATTCAGAGCACAGAAAAAGGCAGGAGATAACTAATTATTTGCTGGTATTACAGCAAATGGTTAGCTACAATGTGCATTCTTGAAATGGAAAATAAGTTCTCCTTAAAATCATACAGTCTCCTTAATTACTAAGCCATCTCTATAGCCCTTCTTTTAGATAAAATTTATTTAAATAAATTGGAAATCATAAGTACCATACTACTTTTACCTTTTAACTCTTGATTCCATTCTATCTCAAATTCCTATCAACATCTACCTTGTTAAATATGGGTGATACAACAAGATGTGTCCATTTTTGATGGTGTACATGTATGCATAGGTGGCTGACCACATTCTAATGACTAAACAATTAGCGTTCTCATCCCTTCCTGGGGCTAGTCATTCAAATAAAAGATAACTTCACATATGAATCATCATCACATGTCTGATGTTGAAAAGGCTCCCTTGAACAGAAAACATAATAAAAAAAACATTAAAAACTAAGATATAAAGTAATTGAACAGCCTAAATACATTACTGGGAGAAAATTCACAGATGAAGTGATATCACATTCAAAGGAAATAGAAAATCAAGAATTTGATCTATTTACAGAAATTATATCAAAGAAAAAAATTAAAACATCAAACTTTTATTTCTAAGAATGGAAGTGACTCAATGGTACAGAAACCAAACAATATGAGCTGTGCCTGAGTTTTGCTCCAAGATAAAAATTACCTAGAATGTTGGGGAATGTAAGATATACAAAAATCATTAATCTAAAAGCTTTTTAAAGAAAATCTCAGTAATAATGATTCTTTAAAACTAATTTGGGTACACATGGTCCAAAAGATACAAAATTAAACCAAAAGTCATACCAATTTAAATGAAATCTAGCCCTAACCCTAAACCTAATCCTAACTGTAATTTTCTCAAGAATAAAACTAGAAATTTATGGCACACTAGACCTTAGGGTTGCAAGTGATTCTGTCTTACCTCAACTAGTAGCTTGTTAACTTCCCCCATTTGATATACATTTGTGCCTATTGGCTGGCTGTATGTCAGGAATAGATCTTTATAATGGTTTAGAGCTAAATGTCTGTGGGGTTCTTACCAATAAAATCTCTTGACAGGCCAGGTTGATCACACACATCTCTGCAGTGTTTTAAAAGGAGTCATAACTCAGTTAAGTTTTATTTTGTGAGACTTAATATCTCCTTAGCATTGGGAAATCCTGTATATCAAAAAATTTCTTTCTACATTATATCTTATCATTTGCATGCTACCTAACACATGGCATGCCTCTAAAAACCTCCACAAAATAACCTAAAAAATGATTCTTACATAAAAAATTTAAATGGAAAATGATTAATTTCTAGAATGTAATAAAGAAACTAGGCCTACTCTCCATGTGTGGCAAACAGGTTTCCAAAAGCATGTTGAAGTAGATTATAAAAATGTTTCTGCACTTTAATAAAGTATAGAAAGCTACCTGTTCTAATTTTATTGGAAGACGTAAGCCACTAATCAAAGTTATGCAGAGCAATGGCTTAGGGACAGGGAGTTTCAAAAAACAGTTTCACATTCTTGGCAGGGGCTTTCTCATTTCTAGGAGAGAATGAGTAAATCACTAAGGACACCTGAATGATCCAAACCTTTAGCAGTAAAAACCTGGCAGTCATGCCATGAAAGTGTGGTCCAGTAATGTCACCTGTAAAAAGCACCAAAACATCACTTCATTCACAGCACAGCTGTGCCCTTGACACCCAGTAACCCAGTCTCATGGTCTTTCCTATAAAAATCTTGTACAACTTGGGGTGCTTAGCTCTTCCCTGCACTATACTAATGGAGTGTAAGTGCAGTGTGGAGAACAAGTTCTCTGCTTAAGTTATATCTTCCTGACAATAAACCTTGCTGTTGCATTCAGACATCTGTCTTCAGTAGTCTCTCTGGGTGATTTAGATTCAGGCATTACACTTTATAAACTGGCATACTGCTTTCAATGGGTGTACAAAAAACAGGTAAAAGTTGAAATAAAAGTGTGTCTACACACAGTTCCTTAGTAAAATCTTGTGAATAAATTTCAGAATAACATTACTCAGGGGCATTTGTTTGTTGCAGAAAGTTTCAAGAACACCATGGAGCATGTAAGGAGAGAAATTTTGGCCTCAGAATCCAACCAAGATCTGGGAAAGAACAACCATACTAGCTTCCACACCAAATTACTGGTACTAGCTCCTCTTCAAAGTCAAACCTGAAACAAGAAAAAGGAAGGACCCTGTATCACTTCTGACTCCCTGGTCTTCTAAGAAGTGCTGATTGGCCAATAAGGCCTGGACACCTGACATTAGGTGAAACTACAATTAAAGACACAGCTTTGTGGTTGCTGACCTTGATTTTCTTTTTTTTTGTTTTTCCTTCTTTATTTTGTATTAATCAAAAAAAAAAAAACACAGTAAAAAGAATTTAAAATGTGGAAGAGTTAACAATAACTATACAGAGGATAAGAATCATAAGCATGGCTTCTCAAGGGTGGAAATAAAAATAAGATTGCTACACATATATTTTCTTTGTGTTCATCTTTCCCTCTGAATTTTTTTTCCATCCCTGTATATCCTTATTCAAGGTCTCTTCCCCCTCCCAACACATCTGATCATTTTTCTTCTCTGCAACTCGCCATCCCCTCCCTGGGAAGGGAGCAGACAGTCCTATGGTCCCACTGACCCAATTTTCATCCCAGATAGAAATAATTTTACAGATCAACAGAAATATGCACATCAATAGCACTAGATCCATTAGCTGATCAGGCTATTTGCATTCCAAAGGCACTTTCCCCCATTTGTCCTGAATACAATGTGTGGAGTGTTCTTGTATAGCCCACTATACTAAGCTGGGTGAGGTAAAATTTTGTCACACAGGAGAGCACAGAATAACTATAGGAAGATACAAAGACATCAAAGAAATTCTTCTGTCATATTCATTTTGCACTAAGTTCTCAGCAGATTCTTTATTTTAAAGTTTTTTTTCTATACTCTCCCACTCCTTTCCCTTGCTCAAGCTCCCTCATTTTATCACACATCCATTGGGCACTGAACTTAAAGTTGATGCAATTCAGTCTGGCATAATTTGTGGAGGTAGGTCCAATTCCATTTTCCAGTGTCAAGGCTGAGTAAGATGTTTGTTTGTAATGAATGAGCTATGTAATGCCAGTTCATATACAAGAAATAAACTCTCATACTACTCCAAAAAGCTCCATAAAATTCCCATGTTGTTCAACTGTAACCTTTATTCAGAGTGTCTAGTTTCCTTTTATGAAAGCTTCTCAGCAATTATTTTAAGTTAGTGAGCTTCTAATAGCTAGGGTTAACCTCATGATGCTTTTTCTTTGCTCATATACAATCTCTGTTTTCTTTTTAGCTAAATCAAGAGCTCTTCTCCATGCTTACTTATGGATCTCTGCTTCAGCTGTCATTAGTTACTAGATGAAGTTTGTAAAATGACAATTATTGTGATTATACATCTGATTATAAATGTCCTATTTAGTCACCCTCACCACTATTGCTTATACATCTTATGAATTCTAGGATGTTTTCCTAGCAGGATGTTTCTTTTTAACCCCAAAATGACTTCCTCTATTAAGATATTTATTTCTTAGGTCTTTCTCTCTGTTGCTTCTCCCACTCAAACATCTCATTCTTTCATGACCTTTTCTCATGGCTCTCCAGAGTTATCTCTGGAGAGATACTCTCTTTTTTATCATCTTTTTATTAAAGGACTTTATTTTCTCAAATAATAATATGAACTTGTGACCATATGTAACAATGCCATTGTGCAGAATAAATAGTGTTGAGATCAAGTGAATAGCAAAAGACTGTTACTCTCTTCAGAAAAAAGTTTTTATAAGTTTTGGCATGTACCTAAAACCATATAAGTAACTCAGACTCCTGATTTAAAGAACTAGAAGGCTGTTCTTCAACTTTCCATTGTCAAACAGTTAATGTTGAACTAACTGGACCAGTGCCCATGAGTCATTCTAATAAATAAACTCTCTAAACACATACAGAGATTTGTTCAATCAGCTCTGATGGAACAAGAACCTTTACTAATACTGCTATGTTTTTATTCAGTTGTGCACTGAATTAATAAATAATAGTGTTCATAAAAATTATTTTTCCTTGCTCCATTTCTTTCTAGGTATTGCACTTATGTGAAGATTATAGTTTTTAGTATTGTTAAATTCTCTAGAAATTGAAATCTCTTTCAAAAAATAGTGCTAAAATGTATAATGACTATACTTACTTAGTTTTTTGCATCAGCAAACTCATTACAAAACATGGATAAATAATTTTATGATGCCTTTTCATTAGAGTAAAAGGGCCAGTGAAAAAATACAACCTGACAAGGAAACCAAAAACTAAAAAGGCCCAAAATGTCCACCTAAATACAGCACACTTTGGTCTGAAAACCAGAACTAAAGAAACACTTTCTATCTTTTACCAACAGAATATACAATCAACTCATCCCTGAGCATAAATTCTAGACAACATATAAGTTTTTCAAGCTCAGGGATTGTAATGTGACCAATTTCAGCCTTGAAAATATCCTGCCAAGAAAGTTTCTGCCCCTTAGAAGCCCTATATCAGGGGGCTAGAAACATGGCTCAGAGGTTAAGAGCACTGACTGTTCTTTTAGAGGTTCTAAGTTCAATTCTCAGCAAACACATGATGGCTCAAAATGATCTGTAATGACATTTGGTACCCTCTTCTGTCTACTATATACATAATAAATAAACATTTTTAAAATAGAAGCCCTATAAAAGGCCAGGGCCTTCTCAATTGACAGTTACCCTTTTTCACCCTGGCAGAGGCAACAATTCTTCTCAATTCTTTTCTCCAAAATAAATTAATCAAATAAATTTTGAGTGGAGAACTTCATTCACTGGAGCAAATCAGAAACTGCCTAGGGGAGTGGAGCAGAGAAACACTGGACACCTCTGCTAGGAAACGCCCATAAAGCACCAGAGAAGTCTACTTCATTTGTGCAGTGAAGCCTCACTCTCTTGATTTGAACATTTATTAGATGTGAAAAAGTCTCCTGATTGGATGACTTTTTATGTATCTTTTAGCATTTATCTTGATATCCCGCTCCTGGTTTTAAATATTAACACCACTTTTAATTTGTGCTATTAAAGTCAACTTTCAAATACTAGAAGACTAGCCAGACATTCATTTTTTCAAATTGAGGAAAACAATTATAATCCTTCCTCACAAACTAAAAGTAGGAAAATTCTCATCTACTTCAGTACATCTAGCCATTCACTAGACAACATTCACTGTTTATATAGAATGAGACACCATATGACAATGTGCTAGAATTTGGGGTCTCTAGAAATTCTTATCAATCTTGTTTTATACTTACTTGAAAACTGAAAATTTCATCTACTACAGTGCCACTAAATAGTACATGTATTCAGGGAAATTTCTTGTTTCCTCCTCCCATGTTTGGCTCAACACTGAAGTGTGTCAATGCATGAAGGACTCCATGAAGGCAGAAGATACAGTAAAGAATGTTTTTATCTATTCTAACCAAAAGCTACAAAACATGAATCAGTCTCCAACTGATGTGTGCAAAGCTGCATAGCTGACAAGATTATGCAAAGGAATGCTGTAAAGACTAATGCCTGGCTGGCTGTACTCACATTAATTGCAGTTTCTACTTGCTCTTTCTTTTCCAGGTGTTTGTTCTCACTACATGTTAATTAACATTTTAGCTGCTATTTTTTTAGATTTTTTTAATCCTTCTGAAATTGTCAGACACTAAAACTAAAATGGAACCAATGGACTGTGGAAAGGTGTGAACATACTACAGAAATATCACATGGACTTTGAGGCCAACCATGAAGAGAAACTGAGATGCATAGTGAGTTCATGTACTAAAGATAAAAACATCTTTCACTAAGGTTTATAAAATATCATCTAGGAAGCTTTACAGAAAAAAAGAAAGGTACTAGCATGCACATTCTGTGATGTAGCTTTGCTATGTCAAAATAAAAATGTATCATACTTTTAATCCAGACCATATATACCAGCTTTTTCAAAGTGACCATTAAGTAACTAAACAGTGAATGCATTCTTGGCATTTATCAATGGTAAGAGAAATACAACAGGATTTTGAGATGTGAAGAACTGGTACATGCTCTTTAATTGTGGTACCCTATATGTTGGATGCAATCCAATATTATAAAAACACAACAACCAGAGAAAGGCACAATATCTTACAGCAAATTTTGTGAATTTTGTTGTTTTCCACAGTGCATATACAACTGTGTTTATAGTTTTGGTAAGTAACTTATAATAGAATTATACACTCATAATTTATTTAAATATAGAAAATTATAAATATTTTTTCACTTTTATTTTTTATCTCTTTATTCCAGTCCATGCCAAATCCCTATCTACTTCTACCATGTTATATATGAGTAAATATATATGTGTGTATATATATATGTACATATATATATATACATAAATACAATCTCATGTGTCCATTTCTGATGATGTACATATATGGAAAATTGGCTGACAACATTGTAATGACTAATCAAGTAAGAACTTATTCCTTCCTGAGGCTATTCATTCAAGTAAAAGATAATTTCACTTTTGAATCATTAGCACATCTTGTGCTGACAAGGATGACTTGAAGAGAAAACATAATCAAGAACAGAAAACTTTCAATGGAAATCATGTTACCTAGCAAGAGCAAAAAATATTCTTTCAGAGCATCCAACTTCCATTTCTAATACATATAGTTGCTCGCTACTAAATTTAGTTCTAGGATTAGTAGAATTAATAGTTCAGACCTCATCCCTTGGTTCCCTGGTCACCATAAGGAGACTTAAACCATCAACATTATATTTCCAGAGGCAGGAAGATCACATTAAGTTTTAAAGCCTGTGCTATATAATCCAAACTGCCCACAACACACACACACAGACATATGAAAATAAAACAAGACTGAATAACATAAATAGAAAAAGAGAATTGGGACAGTACACTAACTTTTAATGTTATTTCAATAGTCTGCCTATAGAACTGTGTTCACAAATAAGTATGGCTAAGAATAGGAGCATATGCCATTAATTCCTATCAGTAAACTGAACAGTTGATAGAGATCCAACAACTTGTCCAGTAACTTGAAGTGATGTTTGAGAGCTGGGTGTTATCTGACACAATAATTATAAAAAAAACAACAAAACAGCTTCAATCTCTAATCAAATTGACAGGATACAGAGGAGATCAGGCGCCAACAGAGCCTGAAGTCACAATGAAGTGACATAAAAACGTTGCCCATATGACTATTGTTTCTAATCCTGTTGAAAAGTCTTCTGCTGCCAAAACCTCATGTGGTATTTGCTATTATTGGTAAACTGAGGAAAAAAGTACTAGGTCAAGGTATTGTAGTGAATAGTAGGTACTATCACTTTGACATACAAGCCTGGCCTCTTGGACAGCAAAGATGTGATAATCACCTATGGCATAGAGGAAAAAGTATCTGGGGTATGATTGGAGATCTATTTTAAGATACAGGTACACATACACAAAACTACAAGTCTCTTATGCTCCTGGGTGGAGTATCTGACCTGCTGAGTGAAGCCTCAGGAAACCAATCTAGCCTTTTCAGGAACTGTATTATTGCTTAATCCCAAATGTATCAAATATTGTTCTCTTTGAATTCATTAATAAATACCCTTTCTTTATCAGTTGCCTGTGATTATTATTATTATTAATAATTATTATAGGATTATGTAATAGTATGAATCATCTAGACAGGCTCACAGAAAGATCAAAGATAGATAAGTAGACAGATACATATACAAATAGATATACAGAGAAGAGAAAGAGTGGAAGAGAAGAGAGAGAAGCAGAGAGAGAGAGAGATTCATCACATCAGTTCTGTGAATCTACAAAACACTAAGTGATGCACTGAGATTTTCAGTCAATTATAATACCATAACTTAAAATCCTAATTTTTTAATTTAAACTCCAACTATACATCTGAAAGGCTTATTACAAATCCCTCAGTAGCACATTGTATGCATTTGGAGAAAATAAAATTTGATAATGTAAAAAGCTAAGGAATATGAAACACAGTAAAGTATAATGATCAATGTTAATTCTGATAAAAATATTTTAAAACCATATAAGCCATTAAATACATTGCAAAAGTTGGTTATTTGTGTTGATCAAGTTGATAGATACTTGCAACTTACTTGAAAGCTACTACTTATTCATTTATTCCTGTAACTATTAATTCAAACCTAGTAAAATTTAATAATTTAATAAATTAATATTTAAAGTACAAACATTATCATCACAACTCCAAATATCAAAGAAGATGAATGTAATCTTTTTGAAGTTCTAAATTTACCATTTAAAATTCTAGTTAAAGAGTGAATGATGAGACTGGAGAGTTGACCCAACACTTAAAAAGCACTGACTTTTCTTCTAGAAGACAAAGGTACAATTCTCAGCATCCTAATGGTGTCTCTCAATTGTCTGTATCTACTCTTCTAGAAGACCTAAACTCTCAAAAAGTCACTTATGCAGGTAAAACACAAATTCAAATAAAAATAAAACTATATAAATTTAAAGGATGGAATAAAATTTGACTACTATTTCTAAATGGAAATATCTTACTCTAGGACCAGGTTGTCTTAATGAATTTCCCAGAGGTATGTATGTATTTTCTACTTGTAAAATCTGAAGATACAAAATTGGAATGCTATATGTTTAAAATTATGTTTAATAATGAGATAAGCTTTTGCAAAGCAATATGGACAAAAAAGTTTTTGGTTTTTTAAAAAGTGAATATATTAATAAAAAATCATATTTTATTTTAAAAATGTAAAGTAATTTGGACTTATCAAAAACACAATCTCTACAAAATTCTCTCACACAAAAATGGATATTATTTAATGGATATTGACTGTCACTTGCTTTTGTTTTATGGCTGAAATACTTGCTGCTTTAGAAATTTTAGTGTGTGCTTAAACTTGTAGATTTTTTTTCCTCCCAGGAGTCCTGTTACCCAGCTCAAAAATAAAAAAAAAAATGTAGGGCACGGTTTGCCTTTGCACAACTTGCTGGAACATTCTATTGCCACTTAGGCTAATTAGGCATCAAGTAGTGACCAATCCATGTGCTTATGCTAATTACGCATTGAGTAGTGACCTATCCGATGTGATCCCAGAATGTGCTAATGAGCCATTATTTTGGACCAATCACCAGCTATATGCTAATGGGTATTACTTTGAACCAATCACCAGCTATATGTTAGTGAGGCATTGGGCACCAATAATGCACCTGGCTTCCCTATATAAGCAGGCTGCATCTCAGGCTTGGGGTCTTCTTTCCACCATTCTCAACTGAGCTGTACTCCAATAAAGTGTGATCTGAGAAGAATCGTGCATGTGGTGACTCGTCATTCTGCAGGCCAGAAGCAGCTCGCTACAAGTCATGCTGAAACTCGGGAATCTTTGCACCTTTCAAGAGAAGATCGATTCAGAACTCAACACACGAAGTGGACCGTGGGTGAGTAGTCCATCCAAGTATGCACATACTCTTGGGAGGTCTGGAGCCTGAGATATTCACTGCAGTTTTTTTCATTCTAGCTGTCCTGATTTTTCTTGCCTGCATGTGGCTGCAGTGCCATCAACCAGGCAAGGATTGCCTTCCCTGGTCATGCGATAAATCAGACATTTGTGTGATCTCATAAGTCGCTCATAGATCAGAGCGCAGGATGGGGAACAAATTGTCTGTTGACTCTACGACTTGAATATGAGTTCCACAAACATATTCAAGCTATATTGAGTAGCCGAGGGCTAAATCTTTCCCGCCCAGCCATAAATCGGTTGCTGGAAATTATCAAAACAGTGCTCCGTGGTTCGGGGTGTCAGGCAGTTTGACTATTTCATCATAGGAAAAACTTGGCAGGGATTTAGAGAAACATAACCCCAAGGGAACACTTTCCCAAGGCACTCTTCTGCTATGGCGTATGACTTATTATTGCCTAAAGGATGGAAAATATGAGGACATTATTCAGCAAGGACATAAGGCTCTCAGTATATGCCAGGACAGTGCATCAGAAAATGGAGGTGCAGGGACTACAAAGGATAGGCCTAAGAAAAAGAAAGAGAAAAAGAAATATTCAGAACCAGTGCCAGGACTGTACCCAGTCCTAGATGAATTTAAAGGTTTAGATATATCTCAAGATGAGTTAGAACCTGAGGAGGAGGAAGATCTAGAGGAGGCAGCTGTAGCCATTGAGCGAAAGGGTTATGATCCTCTGCTGCTCAGCCAATCACCGCCTTTCAATCCCACAAAGGCTAGAGCTACTGCTCCCCTTCCTTTAGGAAACAAGTTGGGATGCACACGCATCCCCCAGGAAGTGTGGTCTGGGGTAACCACAGCCTTCCCACTGTTTGAGGATCCAGCTGCACATGGTCAATATTATGAAGTAATGGACCATAAGATTATTAAAGATCTTACAGAGGCAGCAGAAAGAGATGGTGTGGCTACCAACTATACCATCATGTTGCTGCAGTGCCTTACACACAGTGCTTTAACACCCACTGATTGGCAAGACATTGCCAGAGCCTGTTTAACTATGGGGCAATATTTAGATTGGAAGTCAATTGTGACTGATCTGACACATAGTCAGGCCAGAAAGAACACTGCCAATGGGCAGCCAGCATGGAATGTAGATATGCTGTTAGGGCAAGGGCAATGGATAAATAATCAGACAGCATATCCTGTGGAAGTTTATACTCAAATAAACACCATCAATATGAAAGCTTGGCAAGCCCTCCCTAATAAGGGAAAGGTCTCAGGGAACCTAACCAAAATAATACAGGGTAGCACAGAAACATTTTCTGACTTTGTAGCATGAATGATGGATGGAACGGGACAAATTTTTGGTGATGTGGAAACCGCACTGCCGCTAGTAAAGCAATTAGTTTATGAGCAGTGTACAAAAGAGTGCTGTAGGACTATTACCCTGCACAAAGGAAAACATCTAGAATATTGGTTGAAAACGTGCTGAGAAATAGGAGAACCTTTGTCAAATGGAGGACTTGCCACTGGTGTGATGGCTGCTTCTCACAGTATTAAAGGTTCTAACAGCAGTGGGGTGTGTTTTTGGTGAGGCAAGCCTGGGCATATTAAAAGACAGTGCCGAGAGGCTGCCCCCATGACAAGGACAAAACCGCCTCTAGGAGTGAGGAATCCAGGGACATGTTCAAGATGTAAAAGGGGTAAACACTGGGCCAACAAATGTAGGGCTGTTAAGGACATTAATGGGCAACCTATTCAACCTGATGCCCATGTAGTTAGTCCAAAAAATGGGGTAGTGGGCCCCTGGTCTCAAGGCCCAAAAATATTTGGGGCCCATGAGGAAGTGAACTTCCAACCACTCAGGCCCTGCGACGAGCCACATCAGGCTCTGCAGGGCTGTACCTCCATGCCACCTACAGAATGGTACTAACAACAGGCATTGGAATATAACCCTAAGACACAGACATGTAAGGGCAACTCCCAAATGGGACAGTTGAGCTAGTGTTAGGCTGTTCCTCTTCCACCTTATGGGAACTCATTGTTGTGACTGAAGTTATTGATCCAGATTATACTGGAGTCATCAAAGTAATGTGTCAATCCTCTCGAGGGATAATTACCATAACCACTGGTGATTGCATTGCACAATTATTAATTTTGCCTTCTTTCCATGACAATTACCTTGCATACTCAAAAGAACGGGGATCCAAGGGCTTTGGATCCACCGGAGTTGATTTTTCCTTTCTGTCACTATCTCTTAATGACCACCCTATGCTTGATCTTATAATAGAAGGGAGAAAATTTCAAGTATTGGTAGATACTGGAGCAGAGAGGAGTACAATTACAATTAGAGATTGGCCATGATCATGGCCACTTCAAACATCTTCACAGACCTTGCAAAGTTTAGGTTACGCAGATGCCCCTAGAATTACCTCTAAGGAATTGACATGGAAAGCAGAGGACCAAAAGGGGAAGTTTCAGCCTTTTGTAGTTGAAGGACTGACAATCAATCCATGGGGCAGGGATATCCATAGTCAAATGAATCTTAAGCTTACTAATGATTATTCTGACACAGCAAAAATGTTATGATTAAATCAGGGTTTGTTCCAAGCAAAGGGTTAGGACATAATTTACAAGGCATTACCGCACCACTAGAGGCTAAAGGAAATGCCAATCATCAAGGCTGGGGTTCTTCATAGGGGTCACTGAGCCTATGATTCCTATCTCATGGATGACCACTGTACCTGTGTGGGTACCTCAGTGGCCTTTGTCGAAAGAAAAATTAGATGTAGCCTCTATGTTGGTTCAGGAACAGTTACAGCTAGGGCACTTAGATCCCTCACATTCTCCCTGGAATACTCCCATATTTGTTATCAGAAAGAAATCAGGAAAATGGCATTTACTTCATGATCTGTGTGCCATAAATCAACAGATGCAAGTCATGGGACCCATTCAGAGGAGTCTACAAGCATTAGCAGCTATTCCAAATAACTGGTCTGTTGTAGCAGTAGATATTAAAGATTGTTTCTTTTCCATTCCCCTAAATAGTCAGGATAAGTAAAGGTTTGCTTTTACTTTACCCTCTATTAATCATGAACAGCCCGATAAGCGATGCCAGTGGGTTGTTCTTCCTCAAGGTATGGCCAATAGTCCTACCATGTGTCAAATTTATGTAGATAGAGCTTTACAGCCAGTAAGAAATAAGATTCCTTGTGTTAGAATTGTACATTATATGGATGATATTTTGCTTGAAGCCCCTTCTATGGAATTGTTAGAACTAGCGTTAAGTTTGTGAACCAAGGAATTAAAGGATAAAGGTTTATTTATTGCTCTGGAGTAGATACAAAAGGGAGGAGCTATTGAATTTTTAGGAGCTATTATTCAGAAAGCACATGTTAGACCACAAAAGGTAGAAATTAGGACCAATAGTTTAAGGACTTTAAGTGATTTTCAAAAATTGCTTAGGAATATAAATTGGATTTGACCATATTTGAAATTAGCTCACTTTGAACTTAAACCCTTATTTGATATTTTAGAGGGAATCCCAGATCTTAATTCCCCATGCCAGTTAACCCTAGAGGCTCAGATAGCACTACAAATGGTTGAGCAAGCAATTACTAGGGCACAGTTGGTGCACTGTGATGAATCCAAGCCCTTTGGGATGTGTATCCTCCCCACTTTAGGCTTTCCAACAGGTATTCTTTGGCAAGAAGGGCCTCTATTGTGGATTCATACTAAATCTACAGGGATGAGAACCTTGTCCCACTATCCATCCATGATGGCTGAGGTTGCGTTATTAGGCAATAAACAATTTATTACATCTTTTGCAAGACACCTGACAGACTTATAGTCCCTTATACAAAAGAACAAGTAGAGATATTGGCTGCCACTACCTCAGAATGGTCTATATTGTTTTGTGCCTTTTCTGGTACAATTGAAAATCATTTGCCCAAGAGTGAACTTTTAAGATTCATAGTTCAGCAGCCTGTGGTGTTCCCACGGATCACGAGGGAGCAACCATTGTTCAATGCCTTAACCATCTACATGGATGGGTTTAAGACTGGGAAGGGAGCCTTCATGGTGCAAGGATGCTCACTTGTAACTGTTGAGTGCCACCCAAATGCTCCCCAAATAGTAGAATGCCAAGTAGTTTTAGAGGTTTTTAAATGTTTTCCTGAGTCTTTTAATTTGGTATCTGATTCATCATATGTGATGAATGCTGTTAAAAATTTAGAAATTGTTCCTATATTAAACCCTCTAGTATGGTAGCTTCACTTTCAGCAGGAATAAGAGGTGAGATTTTGCATTGATCCAATCCCTTTTATTACCCACATCCGAACTCACTCTTTGTTGCCTGGTCCTATGGTAAAAGCCAATAAACAAGTTGATCTGGCAACACATGCTTTTGTGGTATTGGACTCTGAAACACAAGAGTGAGAGTTTCATATCTTATACCATGTTTTATCTGCTATTTTAAGAACTAAATTTAAAATTTCTAGGTAGATAGCTAGGAATATTGTGAAAAGCTGTTCTGCTTGTGTGCAATTCTTGCCTGCTCAAAAAATAGGGGTTAATCCCAGAGACATTTTTCCACTTGAAATTTGGCAGATGGATGTTACCCATATTCCATCCTTTGGAAAGCTTCAGTATGTGCATGTTTCCATTGATACATGTTCTGGGGTAATGCACGCTACACCTCTTTCTGGAGAAAGGTTTCACAATGTCATTACCCACTGCCTTGAAGCTTGGGATGCTTGGGGAAAGCCAGATACACTGAAAACTGACAACAGACCAGTCTATGCATCTTACAGTTTTGCCTCATATTGTCACAAAATGCAAATGAAACATATCACTGGCACCTGCCCAGGGAAGGAATCGGGAGTTGCAGAGAAGAGAAATGTCAAGATGTGGTGGGAGGGGGAAGGGACCTTGAATGAGGAGATACAGGGATGGGAAAAAATTTCAGAGGGAAAGCTGAACACATAGTAAAATATATGTGTAGCAATCATATTTGCATTACCACCCTTGATAAGCCATGCTTATGATTCTTATCCTCTTCATAGCTATTGTTAACTTTTCCTCATTTTAAATTCATGTTACTGTTTTTTTTGTTGAACAGAAATTAAAAAAAAAAAATAAAAAATGGTGTTGGCATAGCTAGATGGAAGTGTGTAGAGAAATGCAAATAGATCTAAGGCAATCACCCTGCACAAAACTCAAATCCAAGTGAAACTGACCTCAACGTAAACCCATCTACTTTAAACTTAATAGAAAAGAAAGTGGGAAATACTTCTCAAAATTGGCACAGACAACCATTTCCTAAATATAACACTAGTGGCATAGACACTAAGATCAATGATGAATAAATAGGATCTCCTGAAGCTAAGAAGCTTCTGTAAAGCCAAGGACACTGTGAATAAGACAAAACAGCAGCCTACATAATGGGAAAAGATTTTCACCCATCCTCCAAGTGATAGAGGACTGATCTCTAAGATATATAAAGAACTTAAGAATCTATAGCCCCAAACCTTGAATAACCTAATCAAAAAATACGGTTCAGATCTGAAAAGGAAATTCTACACAGAAGAACTATGAATGGCTGAAAGGCATGTGAAAAAGTTCTCATCATCTTTAGCCATCAGAGAAATGCAAATCAAAACAACTTTGAGATACCACGTGACACCTGTTAGATTGGCTAAGATAAAAGACACAGATGACAACCTATGCTCAAAAGAATGCAGAGCAAGTGGAACACTTCTCCACTTATGTTGGGAGTGTAAGCTTGTTTAGCCTCTTTATAATGCAGTATGGTGGTTTCTCAGAAAATTGAGAATCAATCTCCCCAAGGACCCTGCTATACCTTTTCTGGGTGTATACCCTAAAGATGTACAGTCACACTTCAAAGGCATTAGCTCAACTATGTTCATAGCAGTGTTATTTGTAATTGCAGGAACATGGAAAAAACCTAGATGTCCCTAAACTAAAGAATGGATTAACAAAGTGGTATCTACACAATGGAGTACTATTCAGCAGTAAGAAAAAATGATATCATAAAATTTGCAGGCAAATGGAGGGATTTGGAGAATAGCCTCCTGAGCGAGGTATCATAAACCCAGAAAGATAAGCAGGGGATGTACTCACTCATTAGTGAACTCTAAACAAACAAACAAACAAGAAAAATACAAAGCATGCTCATGCTTGAAGCAACAACCACTAACAGCTCGGGATCAAAAATACCTTGGGCTGACTCAATTAGAATCTACTCAATCTTGACTCAGTCTTGAGATTGGAGGGGAGAAAACTGGATCTGCCAGAATTGGAGGTGAACTAAGCAATATTGAGACAGTGGGACCTTGAGACTGCCTGTTGCCTGCCCAGGGAGTAGATGGAGAGCTGTTGATATAGTGAATGTCCTGATGTGTTGAGGGGAAGGTACCCTGAATATGGATATACAAGGATTGAAAGTGTGACTTCTTTGTTCATCATTATAAAATAAAAAAGAAAATGAAACATAATAATAAAATTATTTAAAAAAAATTTTGAATGGATTAACTTAGGAAAATTAAAGTGCCTCATCACCACAAGGCTACAATAAGCCTTTGTGATGTTTTTATCAACATATGTGAAATGTGCCATATTATGACATTCTTAGTTATATTATTATAAAAGCTTCTTAAAACCTCATTCACTCTGTAAAATGTAATTAGGAGTAACCTGGAGTTGTGTTATAGAAGCCATGGTTACTTACCTTAGACTCTATAAATAACTGTATAGTATTCCAACTCCCAAACCCTACATGTGCCAAAAAAAGGCATCATAATTGAGAAACACAGATGTGTGCTTGTGGTCAATCATGATATATATTCTGAGACTATAAATAAAGAGATGTTACAAAAAAAGAACCAAAGGCTTCCTAAAATTTAATGAAAATTAATCCACAACATACCCAAAATTATGGGATGCAATGAAAGCAGCCTTAAGAAGAAGAAAATTCATAGCAGTAAGTGCCTATGTGAAAATCCTAGAAAAATCTCACATTTGAGAACTAACAGAACAGCTGAAAGTCTTAGAACAATTACATGCAAACTCACCTAGAATGAGCAGATGGCAGGAAATAATCAAATTTAGAGATGAAATCAACAAAATTGAAACAAAGTAACAATACAGAAAATCAATGAATCAAAGAGTCAGTTTTTTGTGAAAGTTAGTAAGATAGATAAACCCTTATTCAAACTAAACAAAAAGCAGAGAGTTTCTGAATCAATAAAATCAGAATTGAGATACCTCGCTCAAAAGAATATTCTCTAAATAGATCCATTTGCTGTAAATTTTGGCATATCATTTTTCTTAAGGCTGAGTAGTACTCCATTGTGTAGATGTACCACAGTTTGTTAATCCATTCCATAGTTGAGGGGCATCTAGGTTGTTACCAGGTTCTTACTATTACAAATAATGCTGCTATGAACATATTTGAAGTAATGCCTTTAGAGTGTAAATGTGCATCTTTCAGGTATACACCCAGAAGAAGTATTGGTAGATTCTTGGGGGATAGATTAACAGTTTTATGAGAATCCACCATACTGAATTCCAGAGTGGCTGAACAAGCTTACAACTTCCACCAACAATGACAGGGTTTTCCCCTTGTTCCATAACCTCTCCAGCCTATGACGTCAGGGTTGTTTTTAATCTTGGCCATTCTGACAAGTGTCAGGTGGTATCTCTCAGTTGTTTTGATTTTCACTTATCTAATGACTAATGATGTTGAGTACTTTTTCATGTGTTTAGCATCTATTTTTAATTCTTCTGCTTAGAATTCCCCTTTTAGTTCTGAACCCCATTTTTTGATTGGGTTATTTAAGGTTTTGGGCAGAGGATGTACTCACTCATTAGTAGACTCTAAACAAAAAAAGCAAAAAGCAAAGAATTTCCAAGCTGCAAACCACAACCCCTGAACAGTTTTGAATCTGAAACACCTAGGAGTGGCACCTTGGATCCCACTCCCTCTAGAGAAACACCTGACTCAGTCTTGATGTTCGGGTGAGGTAACTGGATCTTCCAGAAGTGGATGCTGAACTGAGCAAGACTGTGATCTTGGGACATCCTGCACATGCAGGGGAGGAGATGGGGAGATATGGAGAAGAGAGAGTGACTGGAAGTTGTGCGAGGGGAAAGAGACCTTGAATAAGGATATACATGGACAGAAAATGTGACTTTATTCATAATAAAAAAGAAAAAAATAGAAAAAAGAAACTAGAAACAACGTAGTTGTCCCTCAACTGGGGAATGGATTAACAACCTGTTTAACATCTACAAAGTGGAGTACTACACAGCAGTAAGAAAAAATGATATTCTATAATTTGCAGACAAATTGATGGATATGGAGAATATCTTCATGAGCAAGTTTTCACAATCCCAGGAAGTTAAGCAGGGCATGTATTCACTCATTAGTGGACTTTAAACAAAAAGCAAAGCATATCCAAGCTGCAAACCACAAACACTGAATAGCTTGGGATCTGAAGCACCTTGAACTGGAACTTTGGAGCCCATTCCCTCCAGAGGAACACTTGAACCAATCTTGATGTGGGGATGAGGAAAGTGGATCTGCCTGGAGTAGATGCTGAACTAAGCCACCTTGGGACCTTGGGACTTCCTGTCGTTGCTGGGGAGGAGATAAGAAGTTGGGGAGAAGAGTGACTTGAATGACAGAGAGGGGAAGGTCTTTTGAACAAGGGGATACATGTATAAAAAATGAGAAAAAAATCTATACATGGGAAAAAGTTAGAAATGAAAAGAGGGCCATAGCAGGTTAGACCCTAATTCTAACCCCAAAACATACAGAGAATTATCAGGACATACTTTGAAAATATATACTGCAAAAAATGAAGAATCTAGAAGAAATGGACAGCTATCTGGACAGGTATCATTGACCAAAAATAAATCAAGATCAGATAAAATGCCTAAACAGTCCTATAACAAACATCAAAGAAAACTCAAGCTGTCATTAAAAGTCTTCCAAATAAAAAAAGCCCAGGCCCAGGTTTCAGTTGAGAGTTCTACCAGATATCCAAAGAAGAGCTTACACTGGAAACCAAAGGAACATTGCCAAATTCTTTTTATGAGGTCACAATAACCCTGATACCTAAGCCACTCAAAGATAAAACAAAGGAAGAAAGTTACAGACCAACTTCCCTCATGAACATTGATGCATAAATTTTCAAAAAATTCTGGAAACCAAATCCAACAACATACAAAAAATTATTCACCATGATCAAGTAGGCTTCATTCCAGAAACCAAGGGTGGTTCAACATCTGGAAAATATAAGTGTCATCACCATATAAACACATTGAAGGAAAAATAAACATGACCATTTCCTTAGATTCTGAAAAGCCTTTGACAAAATCCAACATGCCTTAATGATAAAAGTCCTGAAGTGATCACCAATACAGGGAAAATACCTAAATATAATAAAAGTGGTTTACATAAAGCAGACGGCCAACATCAAAAAATTGGGAAAACTCAAAGCAATCCCACTAAAATTAGAAATTAGACAAGATTGTCTCCTCTCTCTTTATCTATTCCACATAGTTCTTGAAGTTTTAGCTAAAGTAATAAGGAATCAAAAGGAGATTAAGGGGATAGAATTGGAAAAGAAAGAGAAAATATTTTTATTTGCAGGAGTCTTGATTATGTACATAAGTGAACCAAAAAATTCTACCAGGGAACCTCTACAGCTGATAAACACCTTCAGTAATGTAGCAGGACACAAGGTTAACTTAAAGAAATCAGTAGCCCTCCTTTGCACTAAAGATAAAAGGGCTGAAAAAGAAGTAACGGAAATATTACCTTTTATATTACCTGCAAATAGCATTAAATACCTTGGTGTAATTTATAACCAAGGAAGTATCAGATCTATTTGAAAAAATATTAAATCTCTGAGGAAAGAAATTGAAGAGGGTATCAGAGAGTGGAAAGATCTCCCATGTTTCTGGATAGGTAGGATCAACATAGTAAAAATGTCAATCCTACCAAAAGCAATCTACATATTCAATGCAGTTCCCATTAAAATCCCAACACAATTGTTTACAGACCTTGAAACAACAGTACTCAAATTTATTTGGTATAAGAGAAAACCCAGGATTGCCAAAGCAATCTTACTCAACAAAAATCCTCAGGAGGCATCAAAATCCCTGACTTCAAATTATGTTATAGATCCACAGTAATGAAAACAGCTTGGTATTGGCATAGAAACTGACTTGTGGATCAATGAATTTGAATTGAAGACCCAGGCATTAACCCACACATCTATGAACACTTGATTTTTGACAGAGGGAGGCCAAAAATATTCAATGGAAGAAAGATAGTATCTTCAACAAATGGTGTTGGTATAACTGGATGGTGGTGTGTAGAAAATGAAAATAGATCCAAACCAAGCACCTTGCACAAAACTTAAATTCATGAGGATCAAGGCCTCAACCTAACCCCAGCTTTGCTGAACTTGATAGAAAGTAAAGTGCAATATACTCTCTAATGCATTGGCTCAGGTTACCACTTTCTAAATATAACACCAGGGGCACAGACACTAAGGAAAGCAATCTTAGTGAGAACTCCTAAAAGTGAGAAGCTTCTGTAAGGCCAAGATCAGAGACAATAAGACAAAATTACATCCTACAGAATGGGAAAAAATTTTTCCAACCCTATAAGTGACAATTTATGATAGAGGATTGATCTCTAACATAATAGAGAACTCAATAAACTAGAGCCCCAAACCCTTAAAAACCCAATTAAAAATGGGGTTCAGACCGAAAAGGGGGAATTCTCAGCAGAATTAAAAATTGCTGCAAGGCATATGAAAAAGTACTCAACATCTTTAGTAATCAGAGAAATGCAAATCAAAACAACTTTGAGATACCACCTTACCACCTGTCAGAATGGCCAAGATTAAAAACACAGATAACAGCCTATGCTGGAGAGATTGTAAAGCAAGGGGAACACTCTATCATTTTTGGTGTGAATGTAAACTTGTTCAGACACTCTGGAAAGCAGTAAAGTAGTTTCTCAAAAACTGGGAATCACTCTCAGCAAGGATCCACCCTTACCACTATTAGGCAAAAACACATTCACACCACAAAAGCATTAGCTCAACTATCTTCATAGCAGCATTACAACTATGTTCACTGGAGCATTATTTATAATA
>PVIH01023331.1:0-25065 GCA_004025045.1 Sigmodon hispidus
AAGAAAATATAGGTGTAGCAATCTTATTTGTATGTCTACCCTTGATAAGCCATGCTTATCATTCTTATCCTCTATATAGTTATTGTTAACTCTTCCACATTTTAAATTCTTTTTACTGTGTTTTTTTTTTAATAAATACAAAATAAAGGAAAAAAAAAAGAAAAAAAAAAGAATAAGTCTTTTTAAAAAATACATTTCTCAGTTGTTTTCAGGTTCTAGCTACTACAAATAAAACTGTTTTAAACATAGTTGAGCAAGTGTCCTTGTGGTAGGATTGAGCATCATTTGGGTATATGTCCAAGACCAGTATAGCTAGGTCTTGTGGTAGATTGATTCCCAGAGACATACAAACCAGTTATATAAGTTTGCACTCCCACCAGCAGAGGAGGAGTGTTCTCCTTGCTCTATGTCCTCTTCAGATTGAGCTGTTACTTGTGTTTTTGACCTTAGCCTTTCTGACAGGTATAAGATGGAATCTCAGAGTTGTTTTGATTTGCAATTCCTTGGTGGCTAAGGATGTTGAACATCTTCTTAAGAGTTCCACAGCCATTTGAGATTCTTCTGTTGAAAATTCTCTCTTTAGATCTTCACCTCATTTTTTAATCAGATTATTTGCTTTGTTGATATTTAGTTTCTTGAGTTCTTTATATATTTTGGAAATTAGCCCTCTATCATGTGTTAGGATAGCAAAGATCTTTTTCCATTCTCTAGGCTGCAATGTCCTTTGTCTTAGAAAAATTTTTTAATTTCATGGGGTCTCATTTATTAACTGTTGATCTTAGTGCCTGTGCTACTGGTATTCTATTCAGGAAGTTCCCCTGTGCCAACACCTTTGAAATTATTTCCTACTTTCCTTTCTTTCACATTCAGTGTGTTTAAATTTATGTTGAGGTTTTTTATCCACTTGGACTTGATTTTAGTTCAGAATGATAAACATGGATCGATTGCATTCTTCTACATGCCAGCATCCAGTTACACCATTACCATTTATTGAAAATGCTTTCTTTTGTTCTATTGTATAATTTTGACTTTTTGTCAAAAAATCAGGTGTGCATAGATGAGTGGGTTTTCATCTGGGTCTTTGATTCAATTCTGTTAAACCACGTCTGTTTTTATGTCAATACCATGTGGTTTTTATTACTACAGCTCTGTAGTAGAGTTTAAAATCAGGGATAGTGATATCTCTGAAATTTCTTTTATTATACAGGATTATTTTAGCTATCCCGGATTTGTTGATTTTCTATATGAAATTGAGTATTGTTCTTTCAAGATCTATAAAGACTTGTGTTGCAATTTTGATGGGGATTGCGTTGAATCTGTGGTTTGCTTTTGATAAGATTGCCATTTGTACTATGTTAATCTGACTGATTCATGAGCATGAGAGATCTTTCCACATTCTGATATCTTCTTCAATTTTTCTTTTTCAAAGGTTTGAAGTTCTTGTCATCAAGTCTTCCACTTGCCTAGTTAGAGTTACACCAAGATATTTTATATTATTTGAGGCTATTATAAAGGGAATGTGATACATCTACACAACGAAGTATCACTCAGTGATTAAAAACAAGGATGTAAGGATTCCTGCCATGCCATGGCAGAATGCACCACCCCTAAGTGTGACTAAGTAAATCTGGGCCCACCCTTTCTCTTAAAAGGAGATGCCATGTTCTTTTTCTTCTCTTCTCTCTTCTGCTTCTCTGCTCCTGTACTCACCTGGGAACTCTCCTGAATAAACTCTTGTGTGACCCTAGTAGTGTGTGTCTCTTCTCACTTGCGAAACCAACAAAAGACACCAGGAAATTTAAAGGCAAATGGAAGGAACTAGAAAAAAAATCACCTTGAGTGAGGTAACCCAAACATAGAAAGACAAACATGGTATGTACTTACCCGTAAGTGAATATTAGTTGTAAAATAAAGGATAGCTTACAGACCCAGAGAACCTAGGTAACAAGAAGAGTTCATAGAAGGGACACCCAGATCTCCCTGAGATGAGAAATAGAAGGGATTCCATGAGTGGACTGAGAGCAGGTGAGGATGGGAACATGAGCAATTAGGTTGTGGGGGAGCATGAAGGGAGAGAGTGCTAAGGAAGACTGCTTGGGGGAGAGAATTTCAGGCTCAGAAAGAAGTGTGGCCCAGGGGAATCTCCCAGGAGTCTGTGGGGAGGACCCCAACTTAGACTTCTAGCAATAACAGAGAAGTAGCCTCACCTGGCCATCTCCTTTGACAAGAGTAGTTCCTGGCCCAACTGTCATCAGAGAGACATCATCCAGTAACTGACAGAGGAAGAGTCAGAGACTCACAGTCAGACATTAAGAATCCAGTGAAGGGGGGGAAGAAAGAAGTGTAGGAGCCCAAGGGTTTAAGGACACCATGGGAAATCTCATACATACAATCAACTAACCTGGGCTCACAGGGACTCACAGAGACTGAACTGATAACCAGCGAGCCTGTATGGGACTGACCTAGGCACTCTGTATATATGTTACAATTGTGGAGCTTGGTCCTCTTATGGGACTCGTAACAGCAGAAACAAGAACTGTCTCTGACTCTTTTTTTGGTGTGTGAGACCCTATTCCTCATACTAGGTTTCCTGGCCCAGCCTTAATACGTGTAGAGGTACCTAGTCTTACTCAAACTTGATATGCCGTGTCTTATTTACACTCTTAGGAGACTTGTCCTTTACTACATGGAGATGGAAGAGGAGGGGATGGCGAGTGGGAAATAGAGGAGAGGAATTGTGGGGGAATGGAGGTCAAGTTGTAAAATAAATAGATGAATACAAGAAATTAAATGCATCTTATCCATTATACTCTTAATAAATTTATAATATTTATGAGGTACTGTAGTGGAATGTTCTCTGTTTGCTGTAAATAAAGGACTGTTTTGGCTTATGTGCAGCACCGTAGAAGTGGGTGGAGAATCAGAGGACAGACAGGTAGAAGGAGGGCGGAGTTAGTTAGTCTCCTTCCAACCCCTGAAGACAAAGAAGAAGCATGTAAGAAATACAGGTAAGCCACGGGCTGGGCCACATGTTGGGTAGATTAGTAGATTAATAGAAATGGGTTGATTTAAGATGAAAGAGCTCACTAATAATGTGCTTGAGACATGGGCCAAACAGTATAAAAGAATATAAGTGTCTGATTCATTTCTTTGGGGGACAAAAGCCACCACGGGCCAGGTCCGAACCTCCAGCCCCAAACGGGCCTGGGAAACTTTTTACAACAAGGTACTGTGTGGTATTTAGATATATGCATACATTGATTAAACCTATCTGTCTCTATGATAAAGAATCATGTCTGTCAATTGGATTAACTTGAGACTAGCCTAGGGGATTAGTGAGATCAACTATGTTCCACAGAGGACTCACTAACAGGGAAGACAAGCCCTGAACATGAACATCACTATCACTTAGGCTGAGGACTAGATGGAAAGAAGGAGGGAAACGAAGAGGCCTGCTGACTCAGGCACCCCTCCATTTGGGGTAGAGAACTGTGAGGACATAAGCTGAGAGAAATCCCTCAACTTACTTTAATAACTTTTTTTTTTTGCCATGGAACAATAATCTAACATAACAGAGCCAATCAGCACCAGAGACATGGAGTTGTCAAGACTACCCAACCATGCAGTTCTACTGGGAACTGGACTGGATGCTTTTGATGTTTTTGAAAAAACAAAAGTAAGTTTTATCCATGACCCGAGACTGATGATTCTCTCCATTTAAAATAATATGAGGTTTATGAAGACAACTGTTTATTAAATTTATGGCCCTAAAGATAGCATCTTGCAATGATGCTAATAAGAGTAAAACTTGATGCTAATAATAATAAAGACCTTATAATGACTCACAATGTAAATGTGTGTAGATTTGGGTATGTGCACATGCATACAGGTATGTTTAGAGGCTACATGAGGATGCCAGATGCCCTGGAGCTAGTTATGAATGCCCAGTGTTGGTACTGGGAAATAACCCCAATTTCTGAAGGGCAACAAGTTCTGCTTAGCTTCAAGCCATATCTCTGGCTCCTTGGTTAAGTGTTTCTAAGTTGAGTCTTACAAGGGAACTCTGAAACTGGGTAGTTGTTTTACTATATTTTAATAGATTTGGGTTGGTACAACAGTGAGGCAGGGCTCCAAAGGAAGTCTTCATGAATAAACTGGTACTCCTGATGGGGATAATGAAGCTGTTTTCACATGGTCCCAGAAATATTCAAATTAAGGATAAATACTATCCCTATTGTTATACAGGCAGGGCCAGGTAATGCTATTGATTTCTGCTCTCAGGAGCCACATCATGGACTTTGGCCTTAGGCTCATGCAGTCAATATGGCCCTGGCTAGCAATCACAAGGGAGGAGGAACTGCAACACGTTACCACAACATTCATCCTGTTGTTACTATTAATAGCTCAATAACTAGTGAAAATACCTCGAGATAGAATACATAGCATTTAAAAGGAAGAGGAAACAGATTGCAGTAAAATCCAACACGAACTGAAGATTATGATGAAGACAAGATTATGATGGAGGATAAATGATAAAGGATAAGTGAACTACCATGATTCCTCACTGAAATTTCTAAAGTATGTTAAAAAAAAAATCACAGCATTCTACTGTCTGTGAACATGTGTCTCTTCATCTAACTTTCTTAAAACATGATTTGAAACTTATCCTGGTCTGGTCTTAATCACCTCACCTACAATACTCTACATCCAAAACATCAGGTTACCTAATTCAAGTTGCTTTTCAGACCTTTGAACACAATGTTTCCTCTGCCCACAGAACTGCAAATTCCTTCTCCCCTTGACCACTGTCCTGATAAATCTCAGGTATCTTTCAGTAGTCAAATCTCATACATTTACCAAAGCAAACATGTCATCCCATAGCTACATTGAGTTGTGCAGCCCCACTGTCCTGTAGTACTGCATGAACACCTGCCACTCTTAGCAGACTTGCCTTTCTCATTGCTAATCTGCAAACTGTCAGGGGCCAAAGTCTCTGCCTTGTTTGTCTTGGGCTTCCCCACTGGATCACCACATGCTGAGTGTTTAGTTTTAAAATGTCTACTGAATACCATGAGAGAGTTCAAACTTCTGAGACGTTTGATTTAAGTAAATTTCCATATTGCAATAATGTTATTTTGTATATTACTTTATTCTTTGAAAATTTTTAAGAGTTGTTTCTGTCTGGAAAAGACTCTAAGAGATTGTTTGAATTGTCATAAACAAAATTAAATAAGAACTGACTCTTGGGGAAATTGTTAGCACTATGTATGCATTGTCATTTAGCCTGTAACCCTCTTTGTCAGCTCCAAAAGTCAATTGTAATTAAGGCAGATCCAAGAATTTAGCTACCCAGGCAAAAGAAATGACAATATACAATTTGGAAAATAAATTCTTCAAGCTACAGAAAATATTATTGATGCTAAACAATCAACGTACTTATAGCAAAAAAAAAGAAAGAAAAAATACACTAAGAATCATGACATGAAGGGCAATCACTTAATAGGACTTCCTGGAGTGTAATATAAATCTCTCAGTGACACTTAGGAAGGTTTTAGTCTACTATTTGATTCATTGAACATTCAATTCCTAAATCCACCAATGTACACAAAATCCAAAATTTTTACAAATGATAGTATGCACTGGCATTATGAAATGAGTATTCTAATATGCAGTGGTACTAAGTTTTATTTTTGAAGACACACACAGTTTTCTGAGCATGAGCATTTCACAGCTAGAAAAACAGAGAAGGCCTGCTGCTCGTTGGATCCTCTCTGGTTTGGATGCCAGTGCCATTGCTTTGTGAGTTTCATTGTGTCTATTTTCGCAACAAGATGGGCACAAGTGGAGCATAGCAGTTATCTGTGACCTCCTTAACATGTGGAATTGGGATGAGTTTGGGTACAGGGGACTTGGCTGACTTCTCACGAGCTGTGTATTCAGGCCATGACCTGTTTCTCCACCTCAGATCCTAGCAGAAGTCCAGATTACTTCCAGAACAAGAGCCCTTCATAAGAAAGAACTCTTAAGACAGCTGACCAGAGCTACTGGGAGCCCACGGACTCTGTACTGACAGCTGAGGAACCTGCATGGCACCAAACTAGGCTGTCTGAATGTGGATGAGAGTTGTGTGGCTTTGGCAGTTTGTGGGTCCTCTGGCAGTGAACCAGCATTTATTTATAGTGCATGAACTGGCTTTTTTGGAGTCTATTCTCTACAGAGGAACATCTTACTCAGCCTTGATACTGGGAGGAGGGATTTGGTCCTGCCTCAACTTGATCTGCCAGACCACTGACTCCCCATGGGAGGCCTTATCCTTTCTGAGGAGTGGATAAGGGTAGGGGATGGCAGAAAGCTGGGAGGTGACTGGGAAAAGGAGAGGAAGGGAACTGTTCTTGTTATATAAAATGAAAAATAACTTTTAAATAAAAAAGAACTATTAAATACTTAGTGAAAATGAAAATCTGGCCAACCATCACCAGTATAGAATTTTCTCAAACTCATAAAGCCATACTGCCAATCTAGTTATATTATGGAGTACGTAAGACTCAGAAAGCAAAATACCACATTTTTTTCTGTATTGTTTCTTTCCTATTAATGTTACAAAAAAAATCACAAGTAAAGACAACATATGGAAGAGAGGCTTTATTTTAGCTTACAGTTCCAGAGAGATATAGTTCTTATGGGGGTGGGGGGGCACAACATGTTGGCATGAACAGGAAGCTTGCTAAGCACATTTTTATCACACAGGAAGCAAAGTGAAAGAAAGCAGGGAGTGAAGCAATGCTACAAATCCTCAAAGCCCTCAGAGGTCTCCCCAGTAATGCACTTCCTCTATCAATTCTATCATATAAATTCCATGGCCTCCCTAAACAACTCCAACAGCTGGTGAGTAAATGTCAAGATACATAAGCCCATAAAGGATATTTCAGATTTAAGCTACCACATTCTCATATGTGGCATTAAGATTTTTAACAAAAGACAGGACTGGAGAGATGGCTCAGAGGTTAAGAGCACTGACTGTTCTTCCAGAGGTCCTGAGTTCAATTCCCAGCACCCACATGGTGGCTCACAACCATCTGTAATGACATCTGATACCCTCTTCTGATACTGTATACATAATACATAAACCTTAAAAAAAAAAGATTTTTAACAAAAGACAAGAAAGTGAAAGAGATATATTTTAGGAAAAAGAGGACCAGGGAAACAGAGTTAAAGAAAGGACAAGTGGTTAGTAGATATAATCAAAGTTCATTATATACATGGTATCAAAATGGTACAATAAACCCATTTTACATATAATAAATATATGCTAATAAAAATTATATTGAAATAAGAGGTATAAGAGAAAATCTCAGGCATTGAAGGTACAATAAAAGAAATAGATATATCACTCGAAAAAAATATTAAATCTAAAAAATCTGACATAAACATCCATGAAATTTGGGGCATGATGAAAGGATCAAGCCTAAGAATAACAGAAATAGAAGAAGAAGAAGAAGAAGAAGAAGAAGAAGAAGAAGAAGAAGAAGAAGAAGAAGAAGAAGAAGAAGAATAATCCCAGCTTAAAGGCCGAGGATTTTAACTTTTAACAAAAATCATAGAAGAAATTTTCCCTAACTTAAAGAAGGGCATGCCTATAAAGGTACAAGCAGCTTACAGTACACCAAATGAACCAGAAAATAAAGTCCCCTACCTACATAATAATCAAAACACTAAACACACAAAACAAAGAGAATATTAAAAGCTGCAAAGGAAAAGGGCCAAGTTACCTATAAAGGGAGACCTATTATAATAACTAACACCCAAATTCTCAATAGAGACTCTAAAAACTAACAAGCATTAAAAAAAAAAAGGATGTCCTACAGATTCTAAGAGAACACAGATGCCATCCCAGCAAAACTTTCTATCACCACAGATGGAAAAAACAAGGTAGTCTATGATCAAGTCAAATTTAAATAATATCTACCCACAAATCCAGCCCCATAGGAAGTACTAGGAAAAAAAACTCTAAGCCAAGGAAGTTAACAACAGCCACAATATATAGGCAATAAAAAACTCTAAGAAGAGAAACATACACACATAACCAACAACATAGCAGGAATTAAAAGCCATTGGTCATGAATATCTCTCAATATCAATGGTCTCAATTCCTCAATAAAAAGATACAGAGTAACAGAATGGGTGCAAAAACAGGATCCATCTTTCTGCTGCATACAGCACACCTCAATATCATAGATAGACCTTATCTCAGAATAAAGGTTTAGAATAAGATTTCCCAAGCAAACAGACCTAAGAAACAAGCTAGTGTAGCCATTCTAAAATCTAACTAAGTAGACTTAAAACCAGAGTTAATCAAAAGAGACAGAAAAGGACATTTTATACTCATCAAAGAAAAAAATCAACCAACATGATTTTTTCAAATCTTGACATCTATGCCCCCAAAACAATGGCATACAAATGTATCAAAGAAATACTACTAAAATTTAAGTCACACATCTACCCTCACACATTGATAGTGGAAGACTTCAGTCCCTACATTGGTAAAACAATACTCTACATTTGTCTGGACAAATCTTTCAGACAAAAACTTAAGAGAGAAATATTGGTGCTAACAGACATTATGAACCAAATGGACTTAACATATATCCACAAAATATTCCATCCAGCACAAAAAATACACTTTCTTCTCAGCACCTCATAAAACATTCTACAAAATTGACCACATACTAGGTCACAAGGCTAGTCTCAACAAATACAAGAAAATTAAAATGACTCTCTGAATCCTATCAGACCATCATGGATTAAAGCTGAATCTCAATAACAACTGAAACAAAAGACTGCCTGCAAACTTGTGGAAACTGAACAAATCTCTACTGCAAGACAACTGTCTCAAGGAAGAAATAAATAAAGACTTCCTAAAATATAATTAAAATGAATGGTTAGGCACGGTGGCCAAGTGGTAAGGTGTCAGTCTTGTAAAATGAATGCACCACATATCAAACTTCTGTGGCACAATGAAAAAGGTGTGCTAAGAGGAAAGTTCATAGCACTAAGAGTGTTCATAAAAAATTGAAGAGATCTCATATTCACAGCACACATGAAAGCTCTAGAACAAACAGAAGCAAACACACCCAAGAGGAGTAGACAGCAGGAAATAATCAAACTGAGGACTAAAATCAATGAAATAGAAACAAAGAGAATAATACAAAAAGAAATCAATGAAACAGAGTTGATTCTTTGAGAATATCAAGATTAAAAAGAAAAAAAAAACCTTATCCAAACTAACCAAAAGGCAGAAAGAGAATGTCCAAATTAACAAAATCATAAAGGTAAAGAAAAAAAATAACTACAATCACCAAAAAAAATTAAAAATCATTTGTTCACACTTTGAAAACCTGTGCTCCACAAAACTGGAAAATCTAAAAGAAACTGACAATTTTCTTAATATATACCATTTACCAAATTTAAATGAAGATCAAATTGAATAATTTAAATAGACTCTAACACCTAAAGAAATAGAACTAGTAATTAAAGTTCTCCAACAACAACAACAAAGCCTAGGGCCAGACAATTTTAGTAAAGAATTTCATTAGAATTTCAAAGAATTATTGCCAATACTCCCCAAAATATTCTGAATAAAAGAAACAGAAAAAATATTGCCAAATTTGTTTTATGAGGTCACAGTCATCCTGATACCCAAACCACACAAAAATTCAACAAATAAAGAGAATTACAATTTTCCTTATGAGCATTTTTGCAAAAATACTCAGTAAAATACTCACAAATCAAATCTAAGAACACATCAAAAAGATCATCCACCATGATCAAGTAGGTTTCAGACCAAAGATGCAAGGATTGTTCAACACACAGAAATCTATCAATGGAATCCACCATATAAACAATATGAAGAAAAACCTACATAATCATCTCAGTAGATCCTGAAAATACCTTTGACAAAATCCAACACCTCTTCATGATGAAAGTCTTAGAACAGGGATACAAGGGGCATATTTAAACATATAAAGGCAATTTGCCAAGCTTATAGCCAACACCAAATTAAATGGAGAGAAACTCAAAATAATTACACTAAAATCAGGAACAATATAGAGCTGTCCCCTCTTTCTATATCAATTCAATGTAGTAATTTGTAAATAGAGCAATAAGACAACTAAATGAGATCAAGTGAATACAAATTGGAAAGAAGTCAAAGTATTGCTATTTGCAGATGTTCCCAAAAATTCTACCAGGAAATTCCTTCAGCTGATACATCTCCAGTGGAGTGTCTGGATACAAGATTAACTCAAAAAGTTCAGTAGCCCTCTGATATACAAATTATAAATGGGATAAGAAAGAAGTCAAGTAACAACACTCTTGACAATAGCCACAAATATTATAAAATATTTTGGGGTAATTCTAACCAAGAAAGACATGGATGACAAGAACTTCAAGTCTATGAAGAAAGAATTGGAGAAGATGGACAGATCTCCCATGCTCATAGGTTGATAGGATTAACATAGTAGATTACAGAATCAGTATATTACAGTGCAGTACCCATTAAAATTTCAACACAATTCTTTTCAGACTGTTGGAGGCCATGTGTGAGGAACAGCAAGAAACTTTGTAACACATGGAAAATGGCTTGGCAGTCAGCATAATCACACTGGGCCCCGAGGACTACATTTCCTCGGAACCTCTTTCTGTTATTAAGCATAGCTCTGCTTATTGCCCTCACAGTCACCACATGTCTCATAATCTACAACTTGCATGAAAACTCTAAGAGAGTTTCTAGCCCCTCTCTCAGCAGAGTCACTGGTACTTACAATAATGGTGATTGACTTTTTCCAAGCACTGCTGCTGGAGCAGACTAATGACTCAACCACCACCCTTAGAAAGAATTTAGAGATATAGATTGTTAGTAAAGTTAGGTTAAGATGTTCTGGCTAATAGCTTTGATGTAAAAAATCTTAGAGGAGCGTTTAAAGTTTAGAAAGGCACACTTTGTTATATGAGCAAGGACTCAGTAAAGTTAAGGAACAAGAAACAAAGGTACCTAATTATTACTACCTGTTGTGACTTTCCTGCTAAAGATGACTGGTGACTTAAGGCAATGATTAATTTTTTTGTACCTGTTTTTGCCCTTGGCTTCCTGGTATGATTTAATAAAAATTGTTGGTGGGTAAGTGTGCACTTTGAGGACTTAATGTGAAAATTACTTTTTTATATAAATGTTTAGATTTGTGATCCTCTTAAGATTTTTATAAGATTACCTTTTGATACATAATAATACAAAATAATAATAATTAATAATTAAATAGCAAAATAATTAAATAATACAAAAGATTAATCCTTTGTAACTGCAAAATGCAGCCTGCCAGTTTAAAAAAAAAAAAAAAAAAAAAAAAAGACTGGCTGAGAAGAATACCTTGCATGATTACACTTTGTTAATTAATTATAAAAGAATCATTGCTTTGGGGTGAAGTTGTTTATGGTGGGAAAATTAATACAAAGGAAAATGTTTGACTACTTTTGAGCTTCTAAGACAAACATGTAACTTGTGATCATAATGTGATTTCTTCCTGTGTAAAGATTTTAATTTGTTTTAGAAAATATAAAATTTGTGGTTGTGAGGTAATATTTTCTTGCATAGAAAGTTTTGTCTTAAGAGTTAATAAAAGAGATGAAAGAAAAAAAAGGTTAATAGAAGAAAAGATGTGGAAAAACATCAGGAAAGATATAGAAAGTAAACAACTAGGAAGAAGAAGGAGGAGGAAAATATCTGGGTAGAAGAACAGATCAAAAAAGAACAAAAGAACATGTAAGAGAAAGAAAACATAAAATAAATACTAGAGCTTTGGCTCTCAGAGATCTCCTGTGTGTGCATGCAGCAGCACCATCTACAAGCCTTCTCTTTAGAATCTGACCTGTTGAAAGAGTCCCTTGGCATCAGACCTTGAAAGAACAATACTCAACTTCATATAGAAAAATAAAACAACATCACCAAAACATGATAGCTAAAACAATCCTGTACAACTTCTGGAGGTATCACCATTCCCAATTTCAAGCTGTACTACAGAGATATAGTAATAAAAACAGCATGGTACTGACATAAAACAGACATGTTGATAAATGAAATTAAATAGAATACCCAGACATAAATCCACACACCTATGGACTCATGATTTTTGAGAATGAAGCTAGAAATATACAATGGGAAAAAGGAAAGCATCTTTAACAAACAGTGCTGATCTAAGTGGATATCAACATGTAGAAGAATAAATGCAACTATATCCATATCTTTCACCCAAAAGAAAACTCAAGTCCAAGCGGATCAAAGACCTCAATATAAAATGAGATACAGTGAAGTTGATAGAAGAGAAAGTGGGAAATAGCCTTGAGCACATTGACACAGGAGACAACTTCCTGAACAGAATACGAATAGAGCAGGCACTAAAATCAGTGATAAATAAATGGTCCCTCATGAAACAAAAAGCTTCTGTAAGGTAAAGGACACTGTCATCAGGAAAAATGGCAACATGCAGAATAGGAAAAGATTTCCACCAGTTCCACATCCAATAGAAGACTAACATTGAAAATATATAAATAACTCAAGAAACTAAACATCAACAAACCAAATAGTCCAATTAAAAACTGGGGTACAGATCTAAACTGAGAATTCTCAACAAAGGAAACACAAGTGGATAAGAAGCACTCTAAGTATTGCTCAGCATCCTTAGCCATCAGGGAAATGCAGATCAGATGACTCTGAGATTCCATCTTCCACTTGTGAAGTGACAGCTCACATTGATGAAGATTCAGAACAAGGAGAATGCTCCTCCACTGCTGGTGGGAGTGCAGATGTGAACAGCTATTGTGTATATAAAAGTAATAAATAATAATAATAAAGTACGTTGAAAAATGAGCTCTTACTGGAATCCCCAAGAGAGTTATGCCTCCAGTATTTGGGACTTGCTTCATGTTACCTCATACTCTGAGTTTATCTAAAGCTCCACTCTGTGAAACACCACTGGATGAGTGTCTCAATCAGATTAGGCCATCTTAAGCAAACAACACAGACTGTATGGCTTAAACAACAAACAAGTATTTGTCATGATTATGGTAGAAAATAAGTTCAAGGTCAAGGCACAGATTCTGGTGAGGGATCTCCTCCTGTTCTACAGACAGCTACCTCCTTGTTCTGTCCTCACATGGGCAGAACAAGAGCAGACTTTGAACACTAATCCCATAGACCAGGAGAAATGCTTCCATTAGTCTTGGCCACAGTAGAAGTTAGGGCTTTATTGTATATGGATTTTGTGGAGCACAGCAGGTCACAGTTTGGGACCATAGCACATACAAGACTAAACTAATCCAAATTTTCTATGCACATTTAAGAACAATGACAGCAGTAACATCTAGTGTTTGATAAACACTGTCACTGAACTATTGCTAATGTTTGGTATCATTGTAGAAAGTAATGTTCCCCCACTACACATCAGTGGAAATAAAGCCCTCCCAAAGCCACACAGACCCAGAGTGACAGACTAAGAACCCAACCTCATGGCTATACAAATTCAAAATGCAACAGAAGTCTTTATTCCTGTCCTTTTGTCCTTCCTTCACAGATACACATGAGGGTTTTTTGGTTTTTGTTTGGTGTGTGTATATGTATTTGTATTGAGTGTGTACTTATGTATTTAAGTGCAGAGTGTGTGTCTGTGTTGTTATATATTTTATTGTTTAAGTGTGAAGTAGTGTCTGTGTTGTCTATGTACTTTTGTGTTTAAGTGTGGTACATGAGTGTGGCATATTTGTGTATGAATGGGTGTATGCCTAAGCCCAACTATGTATAGAGAGGCCAGAAGAGGACTCCAGTGATCTGCTTTATCTCACTCTCCCTTGTTCCTTTGAGACAGGATCTCTCACTGAATGTGGAGCTAGACTTTTTCCATCAGTGTTGGAATCTGAGTGTCTTTGTGGATGTGTGGTGTATGCTGTTATCTTAAACACTGAGCAGTTTCTTCTGTCCATATCTCAGTTTCAATGATTATGGAGCTGTTGGTATGCTAAATATTTAACAGCTATGATTGGATGCTGAGGGAACATACATTGTTGCCTATATATCTTCATATACCTGGAAAGATGTGAAGCCCACTGATTCTAATGTTACTTTGGTGTGTTATGAGCACATTTTACAGAACTGGTCCTCCTCTATTCATCCTCCTGTTCTCTAAAATTCCACATTTCTCCATGCATACCACCTGTTAAGCTAAGCTGACATAGAGTTTCGGTTTGTGTTTCTTTGTTTAAGTTTTACTTCTGCTTTAACTCAAATATTTACAGATATTGTCTAGCCCCTCTGTGAGGTAGCAAGTATGTCTTCCAGTTCTTCCAAAAAGAAACAGCAAGTTGTACTGTACTTGCTGGAGCTTATAAGAAAAACAAAATATTTAACAGATAAAAGAAATACAAAAATGCATAGTGCTTAGACCTTATGATAAGCACAACGGAAAATAAAGACTAGAGAAAGGTGAAGGCATTCAGGAGTGAGGGGGACATTTAGTGTGAGCCTCTTTTAAAAGATAACAGCTATGCAGAGTTACAAAGATATAACAGACATCTGAAGATTAGTATTCCAAACAAAAGATGTGTTAGAAAACAAGTATCACACATTTGAGCAACAGCAGGAACTCTTGTGGAACAAGCGTGAGCAAGCTGCAGATGTGCCAGAATTACTGGGATAATGATTGATTTATAGGTCATCGTAAGGAATTTTATTCTATACTGAATCAAATTGGAACTCATTGCAGGAATCAGAGCAGACAGATGACACAGACTAGATTTGGGGGTTTAAAGGATCATCCTAGCTGCTATACATCATGCAGGGGACATAGGACAGAAACCAGGAGGCCAGCAACAGGCTATTCAAAAGAAGTTTGACAGATTGGACCAAAGTGGGAAGGTCTCATGATGAGAGATTAGATTTTGTGTCTGTTAGCATATAAGAGAACATCCTCTCCTGACCAGGATCTTCCTCAGTTTTTGAGCCCAGTAAAAGTATCTCAGCAGGCTTAGTTCTGTACTGTCTGGGATTAGAATCCTCACACACAGCCACACCTCATTCCAACTTGCTGATTGAGGCAACCTTATAGGCTCAAGATCTGGTGGCTCTGGGGCAAATAATTAGAGCTCAAACACCCAGGGTGGGCCAGACTAAGAACTTCCTAGCTCGCCACTGTGGAAGAACACATAACAAGATATTAGCAGATAATGAGCTAAACTCTAAAATAAATGAACTTCTTGGCAGGGTGATCCTGCAAGGGGATTATCCCTAAGGAGGACTATAATAGTTTTACGAAGGTCCCACATTCTTCGTCAGTTGGGCATCTGATTTAACACTTCGTTAATGAATAGAAACAGAGTTATGAAATTTCATTGTGATCCAAGAAACTGTTCCTGTCATTCAGTCTTGGGACAGGTTTCTGTGTGATTCTTTCATTGAAGACCATATTGGTGTTAGAAATGACAAAAACAGATGAAGTAGCTGGCTGAACATGAAGCATGCTTCTGCAGATTAGCCTTGAGAGAGGTAAATAGAGTTGGTTTGGAGTACAGCGAGGCTATGGGGGCTACGTTTCTGCCTCTGAGAAAGAAGGCCTGGCAATGAAAGACAGGGTCTGACAGAGGCAGTATCTTATTTATGGAACTCTCCTGCAGGGAATCAAGGCTCTATGTGTTGTTTAAAATGAGCAACAGGTAAGCCCCTTCCTGCTCATATGATCTTACAGGTGAGTACACAGGCTGCAGTCATAGCCTCCTGAGCTTCCCTCACTAGGAACTCAAAGTATGTATTGCTGCTGGCTGAGTGATTGCTAACAAGGAGATTGTCTGACATGTGTGGGGTTAGTACTGTCATCAGGAGTCCTGCTGAGGGAGAGCGAGAGAGGCAGTACATGCACCTTGGGAAGGAGCTGGCATAACAGCCACACAACACAGTGTTGTTACTCAGTGTTGAGATTTGACAGCTGGAGAGATGAGGGAGCATCAGAATTCAAATATGAGTGGTCTAACTAGCTCTTAAAATGGTGTCAAAATGTCCAGCTCATCTTGCTTTTGGGGGTGAGGAGTTGTATTTTTAAGTGAATTTCTCAAGCATCATTTGTGGTATGTAATAGGATTATGCTGGTAATGGTGTACATATTTGTGCTGCCTATGGGTTTAATAAAAGCTGATTGGCCAAAGGCAGACAGGAACTGTGAGTGGAGCTACCAGGCCAAGAAAACTCGGGAACATTTCAGAGTAGTGACAGACGCCACAGAGATGCCAGGAGACAACGCAGAGAAAAGAAGCTGAAATGCTGCTCTAAGAAAAGGTACCAAGCTGCATGGCCAAACCAGATAAGAATGAGTTAGTTTAAGAATAAAGAGTTAGCAAGCTATATGCCTGAGCCCTATCAGCATAAAAATAAGACAAGCATCTATGTGATTATTTGAGCTTGGCAGTGAGGCTGCAAGGGTCCGAACCTCTGGCCCTATTATAGCTGTGAGAGGCAGAGTTTTGAGACAACCTCCAGATTCTGGGATTGATTCAGTCAAACACTGTAAGTGCTGCTGTGAGAGATTATGTAGACATAATTATTCTTAAACCCAGGGACAATGAGACAATAGGAAAGTCCTCATCGGGTATGGTTTATTCAGTTCAGAGTCTTGGTTCCTCTGGTTCTAAGGGATTCATCCAGAAATGAGTCTCTGTTGTTTATTTTACAGGTACAGGGAGTCAGTTTGCAATGAGGAGCCACTTGCATCCCAAGCTGAGACAAGAAATCAATGGGTTCTTCAAAAACCCAGAATAAGCTTAGAAATATGCGTTCTCAAGAACCTCAAGAAAGCAACCCAGCATTGCCAGTACTGACCTCACTCTGTAAGACATAGAACAGAGAACAGAGCTATTATATGATTAGTCTTCAGTTCCAGAAAACTGTGAACTAATAAAGGGACTTTTCAAACCCCTTTGGCAATTACAGAAACCAAGTGCACATTTTTAAATAAATCAATAGGAGTAAAACATAATATTTAATTTTTATCATGTGACAAATATCGTCTGAATGAACCCTTTTTTTACCTGAATACTTTCCTTAATATTTTTTCCTATAGTGAAAGTTAATAACAAATTTTGAGATGTTTTAAAGCATGTTTTTTCCTTATTTGTATTGCTTATAGTAATCACACGAGGTCATTTCCACTGTGAAATTAAGATAAGTAGAAAAAACAGGGCCAAAGACAATTTTCATAAATGCATGCTTTATTATGAATCCAGTTGTGAATAAACTGCTTGCCTCCTGATCAGTTATCTCTAACTGACCGGTTCCGTTTAAGCCTTCACTTCAGTTCCCTTCCTTTTTAATGTAGGGAGCTCAAAGCTAAACTTTCAAAAACAGTGTTTATACCACTATATTTCTGCACGCAATCCAGTATACAGAATACAGTGACAGGTTTCCAGAACTGAAATGGAAAAGGCTACTGAAAAATATAACATTTTTGGCTCTTCAAAGTAAAAGAAATCAATGCCCAACGAAGGAATTCTGACAAGACTCAATATCTCCTCAAGATTTTAAGTTCAGTTCTAAAGTGTTGGCTGTCAAACAACTAAGCAATTTAGAGAGTGTTGAAAAAATTATACATTCCAACTTTCTAATTAAAGTTTCTGCTGACAGTAATTTTAAAATGGAAAAGGAAAAGATCTCTGTCCTTCAGTGTTTAATAAAAAAAAAATGTATGCATTTGCAACATGAAATCTACATCTCACATCCTGTCTATAACTTTCAGGGGAGAATGAAAATAAAAGGATTAAGCAAAGGCCTGAAGCTAGAAGAAACTAACTCCTGTTGCTAGGAGACAGAGATTTCATAGTCCACACACTGGGGTTATCACTGAGTGCAGAGCCTGATACTAGTTACCACTAATGAGGCTCCTTAAGATTTAACCCAACAACAACATGGTAGGCTAATAAAGATATCTAATGCCTAGAGAAATCCCAAACTTGGACAAGCTGGTCCTGTGGCTGCTAAGCTTTTAAGCAATCTCAGACTCTATAAACTTAAGGCAGGCAGCGTCCATCTGAAGCTCTTGTTAGTGTAGGTAAAATTCTTGTCAGAAAATGATAGAATTTTGCTTAAGTGGTGATAATATTTTGAAGTTACTTGGCTAGAAATGACAGAAGTAACCCAGGCACATCCCAGAACTAATGAAGAACATGAATGTGATTATCTGTTTCTGTTGTGGGACAGTAGTCCTCAGAGCCCTACACCTCACAACTTGCCACACTACAGATGTAGTTTGGAAGTACTGTCTTCCCCAAAGCCTCTGAAATAAGTTTGCTGAAGGATCACTGTGGGCGCTAGAGTCATGTGCTCATCCCTTTGACTGAGAGGAGAGAGGATATGCATAGCTACATTAGACATGCAGTGTGTGTCGTAGCACACGCTATGCAATTTGTCCTGTGTACACATGAGGTGGAGCTAGCAATAGCAGTACATGCTTGTAATCTTAGCTTTGGGCAGGCTGAGTCAAGACAATTCCAAATTTGAAAACAGCTTGGGCTGCATGTCTACATCTCAAAAGCAAAAGATGCTGCCCTAGAACAAGGAAAGATGGGCTAGAGAGATGACTCAGAGGTTAGGAGCACTAACTGTTCTTCCAGAGGTCCTGAGTTCAATTCCCAGCAACAACAGGTGGCTCACCTGCAGTGACATCTGGTACCTGCTTCTGTATACTGTATACATAATAAATAAATAAATCTTTTTTAAAAATGATGTAAGGACAAGAAAAGATGAAGATATAGATGAGAAAGAGGAGGGAGAGGGAGACTAAATGCCAGGAAACAAAATAAATAGAGGTGTTTATACTTGAAGACAATTCTTAATCTATACCACTTTCAAGAACAGCTATTAAGGGCCATAGATTTGAGAGACATTTCTAAAATAAAGAAAATGTAAATATAAAACACAATCAAAGATGGGGAAATGGCTCAGTCAGTAAAATGCTTGCCACACATTAGCATGAGGACCTAATTTAAAACCCCTATTGTAGTAATTTCTGGCCTGGCCTAACTGGGAGATTCAGACCAGCTGTCCCAAATAAACTGCCCTCTGCTGCTTGGTGCCAAATAAGTACACAAATTGATTATAGGCTGTTTGGTCTATGGCTCAGGCATATTATCAGCTATCTCTTGCATCTTAACCCATTTCTATTCATCTATGTCTTGTCACATGGGTCTTGGCTTCACATGTGTTCCATTAGATGGTGCTCTCTTGGGCAGCAGCTGTCTCTGTCTGACTCTGTCTTTCTGCTTTGTCTGTGCTCAGATTTCCTGCCTGCTTCTAAGATGCCTTGCCATAGGCCAAGAAAGTTCTTTATTATCCAATGGTATTTCACAGTATACAGAAAGAAATCCCACATCACCCTACATCTACTTTTGAAAAGCCATGGACACCTTTAACCCTAGCACTGGGGAGAAGGAGTCAGGAGAATCCATAGGGCTTTCTGGCCAGCCAGTCTAGCCATACACACATGTACAAACACATACATATGCTAAAATATTTAAAATGTATTCTAAAAGTAAAATGCATTCCTATATACAGACATATAGATCTATTAAAAGCCTTGAGGTCAACGTAATGACTCCATTTCCAACACTACAGTTCAGAGAGAGCACTCTCAAATCTGCTTCCTTTTTCTCATACAGTGGGAGCCTGACCGATTGGTAAAGCATGGCATTATCTCTAAACTACCCTACTTACTGATAATCCACTCTCTGGAATATCTGTCATTGCTAGTATCCACATTTCTTGCACTTACTTGGTCTTCTTCAATAAGTACTGAAGTATAATTGGTAGTATCATTCACACAGAATTTAGAAAATCATTGTAAAGACATCTTAGACCTTAAGTGATGCTATATTCCTCTCTTATAAACTGGTACTTGCTTTTGCCAAGTCCCTGCAAGGCCAAGCAATTCAAGATCATCCTAACACAAATTGTTGATTGGCATTCACATGACCATTAACTTGACTCCAGTGCCAAGGGCCATGGGAGTATACAAGTCGACCCTCCAGACTTATACCTCCCTGGTGAAAAGTCACTTTTGGCAAAGCTGTGGAGTTACTGAATGTTATTGGCCTGTTGCTTCTGTCTGTAATTTACCTCATGTGCTACTGCATTTCTTTCCTAAAAACAGTTATGGATGTTTTCCCACTGCTCGTGTGTTTAATCTCATAACAATAACCTATCTTTGAGAACACTTATAGTTGTGGATAGTCAGGAAGAGGATTTCTGTTTAATCTGTATAATTCTGATGACTAGAAATAATACCAGAATTTTAGACTTCATAATAAATTCAAAACAGACTAAGCTGCCACTGCAGGGAAAAAAAAAAACCACAAAGACAAGATCCCAGGTATTGTTTGTTGGTTAGTCAAAGTTAGAACTGAAGCGACTTTAGTAGACATGGACCTCTAGAATAATTGACTGTTTGCACATAGTCCCAGCCTCAGTTCATGTTACAGGCTCAAGGTTCAGCCCACTGCTCACCTTCTGTCTGGGAACCCTCACCAACTTAAAGTTATGTGCTAAGGCCAAGGATCACCCTCTGGTTGGTCAATGTGACCTAACTAGCCTGAGAAAAACTGTGTGACTTATCATGTGTTGTGAATAGGGGTCACACCCTGATAATGTAACATATAATTGTCCAGAGTTGAGCTAAGAGAGAACGTTGGCAAAATAGAGGAGGAAGCTATACAGAATTTGAGTGAAGTGTGTGCATGCTGAGTGAGAGAGGAAGAAGAATTCTTAGAGACGGTGAGAATAACGTGAAAGAATGAATGAGACAGTGAGTGAGCAAAGAGTGAATGAATGATGCAGAATTATATGTGCCTGAGTGTATGAGAAAGAATGCTTTGTGAAAGAGCTGCCGCTACATAGGAACTATGTAAAGTGCTGTATGGTGAGAGAGCTATGTAAATGAGATAAATAGCTATGGCTGTGTGGAGGCAATGAAGATGAAGCTCTATAGAAAAGAGATATAGAAGGGAAATGTGTAGATATATGAAAATACATGTAACTGTGTACAGAGATTTATGGATGTATGTATATAAAGAAAGGTATGTAGCTGTATGTATAGAATGTATGTATGGAGACAGATTCAAAGACCATTTTTAAGATGAAGTAAAAGAGAAAGTTATCATCAAAAAGCATGTGTGTTTCCTTATTCAACTAGTCAGATAGATAGAAACTTATTCCTATATACCCTCAGATAAAAAAAAAAAGTTTCTTATCCTTCACTATTCTGAAGTTTTCCTTTTATTACTCTGGAGCTGATCCTGGGAGCTGGCCTCCCACAGTCTGTGTTCTCTAACATTATTTGTATAAAAAGAGGCTGACATACCCCAGCTTTCCTAGTTCTTACACTATACCCTCTTGAAATTGCATTCTTAACTGTAGAAGTTTTCGTTAGACACCCCATATTTTGAATACCTTCAGCTCTAAATTTGGTACCACCTGCTCAAAAAAATAAATAAATAAAAATAATTATTTAGCCTTTCAATAATTTTTTAAACTGACAAATCTCTACAAGTCAAATTATTTTTACAAATTTTAAAATTGCAGTAAAGTGTGGTTGTGGTGTTCTCTCTAAGAAATTCCTTGTATTAACAGTGAGAAAAGGCTCCAATCGGTTGCAGTTCCACTTTGGGGACCGGGTGCTGTCTGCAGAGTAAGTCCCAGCAAACTCTGTAGCAGGTGCAGATAAAGTCTGCCTGTCATCATACCCACAGCTGCTGCTGAGGGAATTTGCACGGCTACCCACCTCAACCTCGAACTGAGCAAACAGATAACTACAGGGGTCCCTGAAGGACAGACTCAGACCCCGCCCAGAGGTGAGGAGGGGTCAGCAGGCCCAAGCACCTATATCCCAGCCAGGGAGGAAGATTGAGCTCCCATCTGTTCCGGTTACGCTTCTGGGACCAGGTGCTGTCTGCAGAATCCCAGCACACTCTGTAGCAGGGGCAGATAAAGTCTGCCTGTCACCATACCCACAGCTCCTGCTGAGGGAATCTGCACAGCCACTCACCTCGACCTCCAACTGAGCGAACAGATAACTTCTGGGGTCTCTGAAGGACAGATTCAGACCCTGCCCAGAGAGGTCACAGGAGGCACACAAGCCCGAATACCACAACTGACCAGGAGCCATCTAATTGTGAACCACTGAAGCCATGGGCAAACGTCAGTGCAAAAAATTACATAATAATACAAAGAACAACATGGTAACTCCAGAAGAGAGTGGCAATGTTACAAATACAAGACCTGAACTGAGCAATGAAGAGGAAACAGAAGGAAGCAACACCAAAAATTTCTTTTTGATGATCATCGAAGCTCTCAAAGAAGATATGAAAAAAAGCCTTAAAGAAATAGAAGAAAATACAAACAAAAAATTGGAAGACATGAACAAATTTATGAAAGAAACATGCCAGGAACTAAAAGCTGAAATAAAAGCTGAAATGGAAGCAATAAAAAAGGCACAAAATTAGGCAAAGATGGAAATAGAAAATCCGAAGAAAAAAGCTGGAACCACAGATACAAGCATAACAAACAGAGTTCAAGAGATGGAAGATAGAATCTCTGAAGTGGAAGACTCAGTAGCTCAAATAGATATATCAGTCAAAGAAAATAGTAAAACTAAAAAAGCCATAACTCAAAATGTTCAGGAAATATGGGACACCATGAAAAGATCTAATTTAAGAATAATAGGAATAGAAGAAGGAGAAGAATACCAGCTCAAAGGCACAGATAATGTTTTCAATAAAATCATAGAGGAAAACTTCTCTAACCTGAAGAAGGAAATGCCTATAAAGATACAAGAAGCTTACAGAACACCAAATAGATATGACCTGAAAAAAAAAAATCATCGCGCCACATTATAATCAAGCCACAAAACATACAGAACAAAGAAAAAATTTTAAGAGCTGCAAAAGAAAAGGGCTAACACACATATAAAGGCAGACCCATCAGAATAAGACCTGACTATTCAATGGAAATGATGAAAGTTAGAAGGGCTTGGTCAGAAGTTATACAGACGCTAAAACAGCATGGCTGCCAAACTAGAATACTATATCCTGCAAAATTACCAATTACCATACATGGAGTAACAAGGTATTTCAGGACAAAGTCAGACTGAAAGAATATCTATCTACCAATCCAGCACTACAGAGAGTATTAGAGGGAAAACTCCAACCTAAGGACCCCAGATACACCCACGAAATCACAAACAGTCAATAAGTCCACAGAAGAATACCCTAGAGAAAGGAAATACAAACAAGTTACCACCAAAAATGGCAGGAAATATGAATCAATGGTCACTAATTTACCTTAATATCAATGGTCTCAACTCTCCTATAAAACGTCACACACTAACAAGATGGATACAACAACAGAAGCCATCCTTCTGTTGCCTACAAGAAACACACCTCAACAGCAAAGAAAGACACAGGCTTAGAATAAAGGGCTGGGAAAAGATTTTCCAGTCAAACGGTCCTAAGAAACAAGCAGGGGTTGCAATCTTAATATCTAACAAAGTAGAATTTAAGCTAAAAGCAATTAAAAGGGACCAAGATGGTCACTACTTATTCATCACAGGAAAAATTGGTCAAGAGGAGATTTCAATCTTAAATATTTATGCCCCTAATATAAGGGCACCTACTTATGTAAAAGAAACACTGCTAAAGCTCGAATCCCACATCAATTCTTACACCCTCATAGTGGGAGACTTCAATACCCCACTTTCAACCCTGGACAGATGAACCAGACAGAGTCTCAACATAAATAAGGAGTCTAAAAGAGGTTATGATGCAAATGGATTTCATAGATATCTACAGAAGCTTCCACCCAAAGGCAAAGGAATATACATATTTCTCAGCTCCTCATGGAACTTTCTCCAAAATTGACCACATAATTGGTCATAAAGCAAATATCAACAGATACAAAAAAATGAAAATAATCCCTTGTAACATATCAGATCACCAGGGCCTAAAGTTAGAGTTCAACAACATCAAAACCCGAAGACAGCCTACCAATTCATGGAAACTGAACATTACTCAGCTGAACCATCTCTGGGTCAAGGAAGAAATTAAGAAAGAAATCAAAGTCTTCCTAGAATTCAATGAATTCTACAATGTATCCAAACATGTGGGACAAAATGAAAGCAGTCTTAAGAGGAAAATTCATAGCGCTAGATGCATATATGAAAAACCTAGAGAAATCTCACACTAGAGACCTAACAGCGCAGCTGAAAGCCTTAGAACAATTAGAAGCGAATTCACCTAGAAGGAGTAGACGGCAGGAAATAATCAAACTTAGAGCTGAAATCAATACAATTGAAACAAAAAGAACATACAAAGAATCAATGAATCTAAGAGTTGGTTCTTTGAGAAAGTTAGCAAGATAGATAAGTCCTTAGCCAAACTAATCAAAAAACAGAGAGAGTGTTCAAATCAACAAAATCAGAAATGAAAAGGGGGACATAACAACAGACCCCCAGAAAATACAGAGAATTATCAGATTATATTTTGAAAATCTGTATTCCACAAAAATGGAAAACCTAGAAGAAATGGACAGCTTTCTGGACAGGTACAATCTACCAAAATTAAATGAAGATCAGATTAATTACCTAAACAGGCCTATTACCCTTAAGGAAATTGAAGCTGTCATTAAAAACCTCCCCAAAAATAAAAGCCCTGGTCCAGATGGTTTCAGTGCCGAATTCTACTAGACATTCAAAGAATAATTACTACCGTTACTCCTCAAACTATTTCACACAGTGGAAACTGAAGGAATATTGCCAAATTCCTTTTATGAGGCCACAATCACCCTAATACCCAAGCCACTCAAAGACACAACAAAGAAGGAGAATTACAGACCAATTTCCCTCATGAATATTGATGCGAAAATTCTCAACAAAATTTTGGCAAACCGTATACAACAATGTATAAAAGATATCATCCACCACGACCAAGTAGGCT
>PVIH01023332.1:0-25070 GCA_004025045.1 Sigmodon hispidus
TTATACACACCCTTTTGGGACCATTTCCTCATTCTGCCTAAAAGACATAGATTTGCTCTTAGATATGAGTCTCAAGTCTAGGTTCAATACACATTTGGTGGTGGATGCAGGGCACAATTTGGCAGATGGAGTGGCTGCACACAGTAAGGTGCTTTGAGGCACATGGAACTAAGCAGTGCTACATCTATGAGTTGGCCAAGGGGGTTCTGTAATGCAGCTTTTGGAGGCTCTCTGTGCACTTGTAGAGGCAAAGCTCTTCTATTTCCTTCCCAGGTCCTTCAAGGGCATTTCATTCAAAATCAGCTAACCACTTGATTCTCTGAGATTATAACCATAAACATGAACAGTTGCCAGACAGGAAAGATAATTGCCCTGCTAATTGCAAGCAGTGTAATCATAAAGGAAACGATTGTAGATACCAGAAAATTCTGGTCTGGAAGGCAAGTCAAGCATTGCCTGTGCCAAGGCATTTCAGAACTCAAGAGTTCTATGTTCTAACATGAACTGTCTCCATTTTCCAGAGCCTTTAATGAAAGTATGAATCTGTTGATGAGAGTGCAGTTCACATGACAGAAATTCCATGGCTAAATAAATGTTGTCATGATTTAGTTTTCACCATAAATCCTGGGGATCAGATTCAAGATGTGCCATTTTAAGGGCATGCAAACTCTTGGTGCAGCTAAAAAGCTTCAGGCAGTTTTCTTGCTGCTTTTGAGTTGGGGGTTCTGAAGCACCAGTAGGCACTGGTGTGAACCCTTCCTACAGCCTGACCCCTCTTTTGTTTCTTGTCATCATCGTCCCACTGTAGCCTAGATCAATACTGACGATCTGCTGCTGACTCCTGCTAACCTGGGAGAAACAGGTAAAAGTTTCTGACTGGAAAGCTGACATGAACCCACAGCTGTTATAATTGTCAATATGAAACTCATTTTTAATTAAATGATGCAAACAATGTTAGCCTTCTGACCATGCTAGAATAAAAAAAAAAAAAGTAGATCCCATTCAAATTAAGTACAAGAAAGAAAGCAGTAAAATGGTAGATGAAAGCAAACCAGACAAATAATGAAGATGGCTGTCCTAATGTTGGTAACTACAAAGAAGGGATACAGCTGGAGAGGAGAGGCAGAAGTCCCAGACAATCACATCATATACAGGTGTAAGTCTGTACAGCTTACATCAAGAGGACTAAAGGGAGCAGTGCAGACAATTGTCTGCATATGTATAAGATAACTTTAGAGAAATGGACACAGACATTCAGAGAAAAACATAAACAATCAATCAGAGATGAAACATGAGAAGAAAAATCAGAGAAGTCATGATCACAAATCCTATTAACTGAAATGTCACTGGAGAACATTTCTCTGTTGAGCCAACAAATCTTCAGATAATTTTAAAGAATTGCCATCAAATCTGGGGAACATGAAGATGTTGAAACTATTTCTGAAATTTATTCTTGGCAGCCAGAGTTCCCTAGAAGTAAAGAACTAATAAGATTAGAGATGCAATAAACAATATTAGTTAGATTTGACTTTGACATTGTAGTCTGGGTAATACAACAATGGCCCTTTTCACATCAAAGAAGCAAAGAGACTTGTAACTGCTCAGTGCACAATGTTGAATGCCTGAGCATTTCCAGTTGGCTGACTAATGACTGGATGACTCTGGGATACCAAACAAAGCTGTTATGATGTTATCCAAAGTTTTCCACTGCAGTAACTGGCAGTGTTGCCAGCATCAGCACAGCAGCTATCAGTAAGCTGGAAAAAAAATACAAAAAAAAAAACAAAAAAAAAAAAAAAACTTTTCTCACTCTTCCTTCTATCTGGGCCTCCAATTTCAGACTCCATCTTCCCATTGAAATTAAAGAAAATAAGAGATTGACCAAAGGCATGCCCAGAGGCTAACCTAACCTAGAGTGTTACTCCAGAGTGAATCCAGTATATGATATTACCTATCACATTTTGTATATCTGATACCATCCTAACAGTAGAAGAATACACAAATATTTTAAGAAAAAACTATAGGTCTTAGACACCTAAACTCCAAAATACTTCACTCTGTAGGAAATTAAGTTCTATTGAAGAGACCAGATAGGATGTCCTGATGGAATTCTTCTCAGGAATGAAATTTTGTCTCAACAAATAGCAATCTGCCACCGTAACTTGCTATAAACAGGGATTACAATGCATGCAGAGAAAGTGTTTTAATGAAACTGAGAACTTTCCACAAGGAAGGTGCTAGACAAACTAAGAAAGGAAGTGAACTTCAGGAAGCCTGGGCCATCTCTGAAAAACCTGCCCCAAATGTCATGCTGTGTGGTGAGAGGTGGGATGCTGTACTTCAGAACAGAAACAAATCAGGTGTGCTCTTTCTGTACTCTGTGAAATGTATATGTTAGAGTCTCACAGGACAAAATAGGTACAAAGATGACAATCAGGATAAAGACAAGGAGGAAGAAAATAAATAACAATGTTGTATGATACTTTGTATTCAGACAGATACAGTTTGACAGGAGATCAGAGGGCAGGACAAGGCACAAGTTAAGCATAGAGGCCAGTAGTGGTCACACAGGTCTTTAATCTGAGCACTTGAAAGGATAAAAAGAGAAGATCAGGAGTTTAAGGCTACTCTTCAGTTCCTGAGTTTGATCCAGTCTAAAAGAGTAACATAGCCCACATTAGAGGATCACACCTTTAATTCCACAACTCAGAAGCTATTGGCTCTGAACCAGTATTTGAGAGCCTCATTTGCATACCAGCACAGGGGAGTTAAACCTTTAATCCCAGCATCTTCAAGGTAGAAGTAAAAATATAAGCCTTGTGGAGACTGGGAAGTTTCTGTGAAGCCAAGGACACACTCATTAAGACAAAACAACATTCTACAGAATGGAAAATAGATTTTCACCAACTCTACAATGATAGAGGACAGACTTTTAAAATATATAGAGAACTCAAAAACTAGAGGCCCAAACCCTGAGTAACCCAATCGAAAATGGGATTCAGAACTAAAAATGCAATTTCCAGCAGGAAAAAATACATATGCTGAAAGGCACTTGAAAAAATATTCAACCTCTTTAGCTATATCAGAGAAATGTGAATCAAAACAACTTTGAGATATCACCTTATACCTGTCAGAATGGCTAAGATAAAAGACACAGATGACAGCCTATGCTGGAGAGGTTGTGGAGCAAGGAAGGGAACACTCTTCCATTGTTGGTGGAAGTATAAACTTGTTCAGCCACTCTGGAATGCAGTAAGTTGATCTCTCAGAAAACTGGGAATCACTCTCCCCAAGAATCTAGCAATGCCACTATTGGATATATTCTCTAAAGAAACACAGTCACACCCCAAAATCATTAGCTCACTATGTTCATAGTTGCATTATTCATAATAGCAATAACCTGGAGTGGATGCTGAACTAAGACATTTTGGAATCTTGGGACCTTGGGACCTCCTGCCCTTGCGGTGGAGGAGAGAAAGTGATGAGGACAAGAGTGAGTGATAGGGATGGGCAGGAGGGGGAAGGGAGTCTGAACAAGGGGATATATGGATTAAAAGATATGACTTTATTCATAAAAAAAACTGTGGTACATCTACACAAAGGAGTACTTCTCAGCAGTAAGGAGAAATGATATACTAAGATTAGCAGGGAAATGGATGGATTTGGAGAACATCCTCCTGAGTAAGATATCACAAACCCAGAAAGATAAGTAGGGGTTGTATTCACTCATTAGTGGAGTATAAATAAAAACATTCATATGTCATTGAAAGATGATAGGTAAATAAAGTGATTTAAAACACACACACACAACAACAACAACAACAACAACAACAACAACAAAATCAACACAAAAACCTTCTGGTATGACTGCAGAAGCATTGTTTAGCATAAAGTTATGGTGGCCATAGTGCATCAGTGGGCATTAGCTGTAACATACTGAGCTTTCTTTAACTGTAGCTGTGTCTAACCTGGTTTGAGGAGCTTTAGCTTCAATTTTTTTGTTTCATGTATTTTACAGAAAAGAGAACATTTATTACTGTATTTTTTAGCTATCCTGAATGTTTTGCTTTTTTATATAATGTTTGATATTGATTTTCTGTTTTTGAAGTGATATTGTTTTTATTTTTTATTTTGAATAAAGTCATATTTTTCATCCGTGTATATCCTTGTTCAAGCTCCCTTCCCCCTCCTACCCCTTCTAGTCACTGTCTTTTCTCCACGTCTCTGTATCACTACATTCTCTAAAGATGAAAGTTTGCTAAAATTACAATTAATCTTTGTTTGGATATTTTATTAGAAAGTTTTTGTTTTTCTTGACCACTAATGAAATCATTACTAATTTTGGGAAAATGGGACAAGTACTAAGAGATGAGATAATGTTGTTACATAGATATAACTATTCTGGGTTTGATGAAGCAACTGAGTAAAACAGGTGAATTACTTTTTTTTTTGGTAGGAAATTGTATGTTCTTTGTGATCAATTCTGTGATCCATGCTAGGTATGGATTCAAAATCACTACATTTAGAAGACAAGCATTAAACCTTCACAATCTTCCCACACCCAGAAAACAGTTTTGTTTTAGCATGGGATTATGAGTAAAGTTGAAACAAACATATTTTACTAACTTTGAAATTATTCAATGATTGTGGTTTGCAGCTTGGACATGCTTTACTTTTTTCTTGTTTGTCAGAAACACCCTGGACTGACTCCTTGGATCCCACTCCCCCAAGAGGAACACCTGACTCAGTCTTGAGGTTGGGGGGAGAAAACTGGATCTGCCAGGAGTGGAGACTGAACTAAGAATACTGGGACAGTGAGACCATGGGACTGCCTTCCTCCTGCCCAGGGAGGGGATGGGAGTTGTGGAGAAGAGAGAATGAACAGATGTATTCGGAGGGGGAAGGGACCTTGAATAAGGATATACAAAGATAGAAAGTGTGACTTCTTTATTCATAATAATAATAAAAATAAAAAAGTGCATACAAAAAATATTCAATGATCTTAGCATTATTTTATACCTTATTATCTTTTTAAAATTCAACAATTAGAAAAGTAATAAATTTTCTAATGTTTTTATTCCATAGAAAATACTGAAATACTGGTACAGATTTAGAGAAAGAATTTTTAAAACAAAGAGTGAGAACAAAGCATAGAGTTTTTTGGAAAGTTCAGAGGCACATCTTCCTTGCCTGATTAAAACCTGTTCACAATAGAAGTGAGCTTGGCTGCATTTCCAAATATACTAGTTTAAGCCCATTACCTCCATCTGCACAGAACTCTTTTCTCTAACCTGCTTTACCTGATTCTGCAAGTTAGCTTCCTTCCTGTGTTACTTTCTGATGGAATCACTTATTGGAAACTTATGCCCCTTTTGTACACATTTGTAGATAATACTGATGCGCACATCTTCCATCACCAGCTATTTTGAACTCTTCTTTACTTACCAGTATTTGGTTGCTGGTAGAAGGAGTTAAAGCAGGAAGACAATTGTTTATGAAATCTGGACTTCAAGAGTTCTTTCCTTTTACAGGAATCTCTGAATCCATTAACTTGGTCCTGGGTAGAAATTGCAGTTTAGATAAAATTAGAGTAAACAAGAGGTGAGCAAATAGAAGGAGAAAAAAGAAAACAGGAGTAGAGAGGAGAAAAGATTGTAGGGAAGATACAGAGATGGGAGACAGGTGAGAGAGAGAAGGGAAGTGAATCAATGATGCACAAGTGAAATAAAGCACTTCATACAGAAAGAATCTATGAATTTTACTTGAAACAAAATCTTGTGCTTATTTTGCGATTTTTTGTATACTAATCTTCAGTTACTCTCATTATTTTCTAAATTATTTTAGGAAATTAAAAGTGTTGATTAGAAGTTTTTGTTAATAAGAATTGTCACATTGTCCTCCTGCAGCACTTTGCATTGATTTACTGTCTCCATGAACATAAAAATGACTTGGTACTTAGGACCTTCTTGCTCTCTGACTAATTTATGCAAAACGTTTAGTGAGGAAAAGCCACATCCTAATGATCTCCATAATTATCTTAGAGATTTTTTATTTTTGGTTTACCTTATATACATCCTTTGCCTTCTGATTGACGTGCTTTGTGTGAGTTCATTCTAGGTTTGTCTTTCACATGATTTCAGATTTTTTTAAATTGAAATGGATTCTTTATGAATTCTTTTATTTCTTATTTAACTTATGAATAAAGTCTAATTTTTTATCCATGTATTACCTTGCTCAAACTGCCTTCCCCCTCCTGCTCCTCTCAATCACTCTCTCTGCTCCCCATCTCCTTGTCTCCTCCCCAGCAAGGACAGGAGTTCCCAAGGTCCCAAGATGGCTTAGTTCAACAACCATTTCATGCAAATCCGCTTTCCTCATCCCAACATCAGGACTGGGTAAGGTATTACTCTGGAGGGAGTGAGATCCAAGGTGCAGGTCCAAGGTGCTTCAGATCCCAAGCTGTTCAGCGATTGTGGTTTGCAGGTTGGGTGAGCTTTGTTTTGTTTAAAGTCCATTAATGAGGCAGTACATCCCCTGCTTATCTTTGTGGGTTTGTGATACCGAGCTCAGGAGGATATTATCCAAATCCAGCCATTTGCCTGCAAATTTTAGGATATCATTATTTCTTACTTCTGAGTAGTACTCCATCGTGTGATGTATGACAGTTTGTTAATCCACTCTTCAGTTGAGGGACATCTAAGTTGTTTCCAAGTTCTTGCTTTTACGAATAATGCTGCTATGCACATAGTTGAGCTCATGCCTTTAGAATGCCAATGTGCATGTTTAGGGTATATGCACAGTAGTGGTATTGCTGGATGCTTGGGGAGATTGATTCTCAGTTTTCTGAGATACCGCCATACTATATTCCAAAGTGGCTGAACATGTTTACACTCCCACCAACAATGGAAGAGTGTTTCTCTTGCTTGGCAACCTCTCTAGCATAGGCTGTCATGTGTGTCTTTAAACTTAGCCAATCTGACATGTGTAAGGTGATATCTCAAAGTTGTGTTGATTTGCTTTCTCTGATGACTAAAGATGTTGAGCACTTTTTCATGTGTCTTTCAGCCATTTGTAATTCTTCTGCTTAGAATTCCTTACTTAGTTCTGAACTGCATTTCTTGATTAGGTTATTTAGGATTAGGGGCTCTAGGTGTTTGAATTCTCTCTATGTTTTAGAGATAAATCCTTGGTGAAAATCTTTCCCACTCTGTAGGCTGTCATTTTGTCTTATTGACTGTGTCTTTAGCTTCACAGAAGGTTCTCAGTTTCAGGAGGTCCCAGTTATTGATTGTTGTTCTGTGTGCCTATGTTACTGGTATTATATTTAGGAAGTGGTCACCTGTGCCAATGAGTTGGAGAGTATTTCCCACTTCTTTTCTATCAAGTTCAGTGTGGCTGGGTTTATGTTGAGGTCTTTGATCTACTTGGATTTGAGTTTTGTGCAGGAAGATAGGCTTGAATCTATTTGCATTTTTCTACAAATTGCTATCCAACTATACCAACACTATTTGTTAAAGATACTATCATTTTTCCATTGAATATTTAGGGCCTCTCTGTCAAGATCACATGTTCTTAGGTATTTGGGTTAATGTTAGGATCTTCTATTGGATTTGATTGATTCAAGGTCTGTTTTTATGCCAGTAGCAGTCTGTTTTAATGACAGTAGCTCTATAATACAACTTGGAGTCAGGGATGGTGATGCCTCCTGAGTTTCTTTTGTTGAACAAGGTTTTTTTTGTGATCCTAGATTTCTTCATTCCATGTAAAGCTGAATGTAGTGGGAAACCAGAAGCTACCCAGGTAAACTCCATGACATAAAAGTACTGGAGCCAGGCAGGGTGTGGTTAACTGGAAAGAGCGCCAGTAGCAAAGGCCCCTGGAAGGAAGAGCCCTGAAGAGGGAAGAGCCTCGCAGCCTTTGATTCTGGATCTGTGGCGTGTTTAGGAAGGACAGCTCAGCTGGAAACCCTCCTGCACACTGCTCCTCCACCCTTTTCCCCCCCTCAATACCCCCTTTTCTCTAAGTGACTATTAGATAATAAACATTACTTAATATAAATCTCATGGCGGGTTAATTACCATAATATCTGGCAGCCCAACATGGTGCTGTTTCCACGTAACCCAGGTGGGTCCCCCAGCAGCAGGGGTGGTGACTATTTTGCATTCGGGACTTGCTCCCAGCCATGCAGATCTCCTAGCAGAGCCAGTGAGAGCAAGCAGCAAGTGAGTGGGAATCTGAGAGACTGGATCGAGCTGATTGTGTTGGTGCACGCAGGTAGGATTTGTTGAAGGAAACAAAGGCTGCCCTTGTTTTGGGCACCCCCTACTGCCTCTGCTGATCACAACTGCAACACCTACTGGCTGTAAGTCCTCATTACATCTGAGTAAGGTGATTTTTTTTTCTCTTCTGCAATGTCTGAACAAATAAATGTTCAGAATTTTACCCATTTTTTCACAATGCTGATAGAGGATTATTTTCAGGATTATGCATTTGGAAGTTATCTCAGCCCAGGAGTTCTTTTGCTTTTTTGTGTTACAATAGACTTTATACCTACCTATTTTAAAGGATCCTAGCATAGAGATGAACACATTCCCCGTAGGGTGTGAGGCTAAGATGTGTGACATGGATGAACATATTAAGACAATTAAGAAGCTCGGTACCTTCATAGAGGAATGGTCTACATTGGTTAGAGAGGAATGCAGAGTTTATATTGATGAAAAATTTAGGAAACTGCATCAGAAAGTACTAGAATGTGTAGATGTAGAGAATGAGAGAAATTTCCACTCTATAAAATTGTTGGAGAGGTCATTTCTACAGGACCTTAAAACACTAGAAAAGACCATTACCACTAGGTTACAAGATCATGAGGGTCATATGGAGATTATAGAAAAGGATTTTGAGGCAACATCTGCTCAAGACAACCCAGAGCCCCCACTTAAAAGATGCTACAGTACAGAAGGTGCCCTACCTAGAGTGGTGATAATGAGGCGACTACCTCCTGCTCCTCCATCACTATTCCCAGTTGTGGCAGAGACCAAAAAAAATCACAATCACGTGGAAGGGTGTCAGACAACGTGGGATATAATTATGAACCTATCCACATGAAGGATCTAAAAACAATAATGGAAGCCATAGTGATATATGGTGTATAATCATCTTTTGTGAAGCAATTCATAAATTCATGGCCAGTACAGAATCGGGTAAGTCCTGAAGACTAGAAGAATTTGGCAACTGCAGTGTTGAATGGTAGTCAAAGCTTGCAGTGGAGGAATTGGTTTAGGGAAGAGGCTAAAGTCTTGGAATCTCGAGATCAAACTGGGAATGTTACCATCTCCAAGGAACAAATCCTTGGGGAAGGTCAGTTTGCTGATGTATCAATTCAGGCTACTTATGATGACCATGCTCTGTTGCTATGCCGTAATGCTGCTTTAAATGCTTAAGAAAAGGTTTTAGACCCAGGACAGAGAATTGAGTCATATACTCAGATTGAACAAGGTCTGAAGGAAACTTATACAGACTTTTTACAGAGATTGACTCAGGTTGTAAATAGAGCAGTGTCAGATTCAAGAGTTTGGAAACAACTGATATTCTCTTTGACCTTTCTTTATGCTAATATGACATGTAAGAAATTGATCATGCCATTAAACTTTAGAGGTGCACCCTTAGAAGAATGGATTCAACTTGCAATTAATGCAATTCAACTTCACACTGATGAAGAGAATTGGGTAGGACAAGCCATTGCTAATGTTAAGATGAGAAATCAAAGCATCATTTGTTTCAATTGTGGTAAGCCAGGCCATATAAAGAGGAATTGTAGGCAATGCATATATGGGAATTCTCCCAATCCCATGAGTGACTCAAACAGAAGGGCACTACCTTCTGGACTATGTAGGAGATGTAACAAAGGCAGACATTGGACAAATGAGTGTAGATCCATAAGAGACAATGATGGCAAGCTTTTAACATCGGGAAACGTATCTCAGGGCTTCCCCGGGAATCCCTCAAGAGTCAGACCTCCAAGCCAAAGAAGGTTCAGTCATATCCAGACACAGTTGAAGAGCAGCTTTCTCAGGATGAGTAACAAATCCCAAGCCTGAAACAGTAGACCATGTAGCCATAGAAAATAGATTGCCCTTACAAGAGAAGTTGACGGTAGCCAGTAAACCAATAAAATGCATGTTTGGCAAAAGTGTGACAAGTGTTCCTTTTACAATTAACCATCCTTACCCACTGTTAATAATCCTAAGGGTACAAGGAGCAATGATATTTGGCCGATGGATGTGTTTCACTTCATGGAATTTGGTAAGATGAAATATGTTCATCATGCCATTGACACCTGCTCAGGAATGCAGTGGGCTACCACCCTGAGTTCTGAAAATGTTAATGCAGTACTCATCTTCTGGAAGCCATGGCCATATTGGAAATTTCTGATCAAATTAAGACTGACGATGCTCCAGCATATGTTTCCCAGAAAATAACAGATTTTTGGATATTATGAGATAAAGCACCTTACTGGGATTCCACAAAATCCCACTGGACAAGCAGTTGTGGAAAGATCTCATCGCACCTTGAAAGAGATGCTTCATAAAGAGAAAGGTGGTATGAAAAAACCTAGGGAGAGATTACATAGTGCCTTGTTGACATTAAACTTTCTTAATGCTGATGAGAAAGGAACTTCAGCTGCAGAGAAACACTGGGTAATAGAAAGGACTTCTGAGTTGAATCAACCTGTCTATTTCAATGATGTACTAACTTCAGAATGGAAGCCAGGACATGTGCTTCGTTGGGGTAGGGGTTTTGCTTTTGTTTCCACAGGAAAAGAGAAAATATGGGTACCAACAAGTTTGATAAAGAGCCGATTCAAAAAGGAGAACCCTCCTGAGGAGAAGGAGTAATGGCTCGTCTGCCAATAAGACAATTGGATATGTTGTAAAGAACATTCACTTAACTAAGGTGGGGAAGGGTCTCAATTTTGTTTTTACACAAGAATGGGTACAACCCTCTTCACAAAGCTAAAAGGATGATGAATGCTTAGATTTTGAAGCATAGAAAGGACTACAGGGTATTACAAGGCACCTGACACTGGCAGGCACTAAGGGTAATTTCTCTATTCTAACAATCATACATTTATATCTAATGATTATGTATATATATATAATATATATATAAAGGAGGTCCTGGTTTGATCACAAAAAAGGCTGGCTTTGTAGGTGGAACAAGTGGCTTTCTCCCTATCTAAACCCAAGCACATTGGTAAATAAAATCTTAGAGACTCTGTCTCACATCAGAAAAGCCACCTGAGGTGAGACAGAAAATAGATGAAATATATAGGGTCCAATGTTATCTTACTTTTATTTTAAATCTTAAATCTTACTTCTTTCTGCATTTCTTACTCTCTTACTCTAAAAATCTTGCCTGCATACAATACTTTCTCATGGTTCAATATCTTCAGTTAGTAGTATTCATTGGATTCTCCACTATAAAAAATATTTCTCCTATCAGCACTCTCCAAGGCAACCAGAAGGAAGATTGTGCACCCACTGAAAAAAAAAAAAGAAACAGAAAGTCCCTAGAGACAGAGAAAGAAGTAACCTGCTGTATGTCACTCAGTGATCAATTTTGAGGTACAGACCAATCAGGACAGTTGTAAGATAGTTTCATATCATATCTTTAACAAGAATTTCAGATGGATCTACTCAGTATGATGAGAATGGTTATATATGTTTATAAACTGGTTATATATGTTTATAGTTACTTTACTAGGAATTAACCATTGTTTTAGTTTTACAGGACACCACACAGGTACCGTCGTCCATATCAGCATGAAGCAACTTAATGAAAGAACTACATCCCTTTCCCGATAAGTTGGTCATCCAAGGGAGGGTTATGGTCAATTATCATTTTGACACGATGGTGATAAGTTAATCTTGGGTAGAGGACAGAATGATATTATAGATGTAGGAATTTAAAAAAGAGAGAGAGAAAGAAAGAAAAGGGAATAGATAGGCGATCATTATACTTACAAACAACTATTAACCAAAGGATGAATGGAAAATGAATTGCCATGGTACAGATGTTTGTATATTGATACAAATGGAAAATTAATCTATATGTTTGATTGGGATAATATATATATTGATACAAAGTTGAATGTATAATTGCTTTATTGTGCATGTGTCTACCTCAGTTTAAAATATTTTGCACATTGATGTGTATTAAGTACATTATCATTTCCATAATTCAATTTCTACCTCTAATTATTTATGCTAGTCCTAATATTTGTTGCAATATATACACAAGTTGTTTTATATAACTCTGTTTAGATATATTTATATATATATATATAATGATATATAGTTAGGATATTGTTGTCATTTGATACAAAATGTGTATTTTGGTCAATATTCATAAGATTGTTACACTTGAAATTATTATAGAGAAGTTGTACACTCATTTTTGGAATGCCTATTCTTACAATGTTAGCTTTACTTTCTTGGTTGATTGGGATTGTAGATTATGGCTACTGAGATTTGTCACTTAACAGTCAGGATACTCAGGCTTTTCAGAAATGTGTTAGAATATACTAGATAGATAGGCATCTTCAATCACTTCATAGACTGAGAGAATATGGCATTCAAGATTTTGTTATCTTGAATTTGGCCTTGAGAGACATGACAACTCCTGGCTTCACTGTTCCTTTCCCGAGGTGATATTGAGCATTACAGACATCTTGCAAAGAGATTGTCTTGTTTGGCGAATAATAGCCTGAGGGACAAAGGACTGCACTTGCCCTGATTGCTGTCAGCATGCTCACTGTCCGATATGGACGATCAGGATGAAGGATAGAGACTGTAGAAGCCTGCCTAGACAGGATAAGATAGTCTTACCCAAAAATACCCTGCTTCTATACAGACTTGTCAGACATCCTAGGCCAGTAGCCACAAAGGTGGATGCTCCTGTTGTACAGAGAAGTAGTGGATGACGGTCCAGGTAGTTAACTGTTAGTTAACTGTCGTGGTCTTCTCCTAAATTTTGGAAGTTACTTCATCATGCTTCCAACTTCAGGTATATATTTTCTTTCTCAGGTCTTGACGGTGTTGAAGACTGGATAGTTGAGGTTGTTATTACTTCACATCTCAGCAAAGACACTCAGGTTTAGAACTTTATTGTTCGAGATAAACAGCTTTGAAGCAATCCCTGTGTATTTCCACATATCAACATTCTAGACATTAAAGTGCACCTCATATTTGTTTTTTGTTAGCAGTAGTTTGACCTCACTTCTGTTAGTACCTTTCTCTTCCCCAGACACCACCTTATGATCATCCCTATAGTATGTAGTTTTATACTTAGTTTAGAACTTTCTTATTTAGACAAAAGGGGGAGATGTAGCGGGAAACCATAAGCTACCCAGGTAAACTCCATGACATAAAAGTATTGGAGCCAGGCAGGGCATGGTCAACTAGAAAGAGTGCTGGAAGTAAAGCCCCCAGGAAGGGAGAGCCCAGAAGAGGGAAGAGCCTGGCAGCCCTTGCTTCTGGACCTGTGGCATGGTTAGGAAGGACGGCTCCACTGGAAACCCTCCTGCGAGCTGCTTCTCCACCCTTTCTCCCTCCACCCCTGAACACCCCGTTTTCTGTAAGTGACTTGTAGATAATAAACATTACTTAATATGAATCTCAAGGCGGGTTAATTACCATAATAGTTGAATATTTTTCTTTCAAGTTCTGTAAAAAAATTATGCTGTGATTTTGATAAGAAGTACATTAAATCTGTTTATTGCTTTTGGTATGATTGACATTTTTACTATGTTGATCCTTCATATCCTGGAACATGGGAGATCTTTCCATTTTCTTATATCCTCTTCAATTTCTTTCTTCAGTGATTTAAAGTTTTTGTCAAATAGATCTGTTACTTCTTTGCTTATACTGACTCCAGGGTGTTTATTGTTATTAGAAGCTATTATAAAGCATGATATTTCCCTTATTTCTTTTTCACACCTTTTATCTTTAGTGTATAGGAGGGTTACTGATTTCTTTGAGTTAATCTTGTATCCAGATACATTACCAGATGAGTTTTTTAGCTGTAAAAGTTCCCTGGTAGAAATTTCTGGGTCACTTTTTGACACAATCATATCTGAAAACAAAGATAATTTCACTTCTTCTTTTTCAAGTTATATACCTTTAATCTCCATTCTTTCTCATATTGCTTTAGTTAAAACTTTGAAAACTATATTGAACAGATAATGGGAGAGAGGATTGCCTTGTCTAGCTTTGATTTTATTGGGTTTGCTTTGAGTTTTTCTCAATTTAGTTTGATGTTGGCTGTAGATTCTTGTAAATTGCCTTTATTACATTTAGATATTTTTCCTCTATTCCTGATCTCTCCAGGACTTTTATCATAAAGGAGTGTTGGATTTTGTCAAAGGCTTTTTCAGCTTCTAAGGATAGAATCATGAAGGTTTTTTCCCTTCATTTTGTTTATGTGATGGATGACATTTAAGGTTTTTCATATGTCGAGCCATCCCTGCATTTCTAGGACAAAGTCTCTTTAATTGTGATGGATGATATTTTTTATATGTTGTTGTATACATTTTGCCAGAATTTGGTTGAGAATTTTTGCATCAATATTCATGAGAGAAATTAGTCTCTAATTCTCTTTCTTTGGTTGTGTCGTTAAGTGGCTTGTCATTGAATTACTTGTATAGTGTAATTGTGGCATCATAAAAGAGTTTGGCAATATTCCTTCAGTTTCTACTGTATGAAACCTTTTGAAAAATATTGATAGTAGATCTTCATTGAATGTCTGGTAGAATTCTGCACTGAAACCATCTGTACCTGGGCTTTGTTTTTTTTACTTGGGAGGCTTTTAATGACAGCTTCAATTTCCTTTAGCTTTCTAAGTCTTTTTACGTATTTAATCGGATCTTGATTTTGGTAAATGGTACCTGTCCAAAAAGCTATCCATTTCTTCTAGGTTTTCTATTTTTGTGGAGTATAGATTTTCAATGTATGACCTGATAATTCTGTGGATTTTTTAGAGATCTATTGTTACATTCTCTCTTTCAGTTCCGATTTTGTCAATTTTGATACTCATTCACTGCTGATTGGTTAGTTTGGATAAGGTATTATCTATCTTGTTGACTTTCTCAAAGAACCAACTCTTTGATTTATTTTGTATTGATTTTTTTGTTTGTTTGTTTCAATTCTATTGACTTCAGCTCTAAGGTTTATTATTTCCTGCCATCTACTTTTTCTAGATGAGTTTTCTTCTAATTGTTACAAGGTTTTCAGCTGTGCTGTTAGTTCTCTAGTGTGGGACTTCATTAGGTTTTTTGTATAGGCGTCTAGTGCTATGAATTTTCCTCTTAAGACTGCTTTCATTGTGTCCCACAAGTTTGGATACTTTGTGGATTCATTTTCATTAAATTCTAGGAAGACTTTGATTTCTTTCTTAATTCCTTTCTTGAACCAGAGGTGGTTCAATTGAGCAATGTTTAGTTTCTATGAGTTGGTAGTCTTTCTGTGATTTTTGATGTTGTTGAACTCTAACTTTAGGCCCTAGTGGTCTGATACTATACAAGGTATCATCTTCATTTTTTTTGTATTTGTTGATATTTGCTTCATGACAAATTATGTGATCTATTTTAGAGGAAGTTCCAGGTGGTGCTGAGAAATATGTATAATTTCTTTGTGTTTGGGTGGAAGCTTCTTTAAAATGTATTAATTCCATTTAGATCATAAACTCTGTTAGAATCTTTTTTTCAATATCACTTTTTGCTTTATTTATACAATGTGGCCCAGATACTTTATACTATAAGATCTTTGTATGCTCATTGTCAATGTTGAGTGATACTATGAACCCATCAATTTCACACTGTAACACATGCTAAACATAACCTTTGAGTACATAGTAAGAGAATGGAAATGTGGAAAACAGTTAAATGTTATGATCAGTTTCTCTGGCCTCTGGCATTTGGACAAGAATGTATCCCTAGTTAATTAATTGGCTTTTTAGAGCACATTCCCTACAGAGTTTCACATCACTCAGTCTTAATACTGGAAGAAAGGGCTTGATCCTACATCAACTGGATAGTACAGACTGCATTGATTCAGGAGTCATTATGGTCTGTGAGTAATGGATTGAAGGATGAGGTGGAGCAAAGCTGGACAATGACTGGGACAAGAGGAGGGAGGAGGGACAATAGTGGAAATGTTAAAATATATTCAATAAAAAATATAAAAGCTAAAAAATTGAACATTTTGCTTTCTGAGTGTCTTGTCTCTGTGATTCACAATTAATGTTCTCACAAAAGTATATTCTCTTCTACTACATTAAAGGTTTTATTTACTATGCTTAAGATGGGTACATAAAACTAACATGTCCCTAAATTGTATAGGCTATATCTTAACAGATTATTCCAAGTTTTTCAAACATGAAAATTTCTTTTTAAAATAAATAATCTTTCAAAATTTGAATTCTCACAAGATAACGTATTATGACAATAACTGCTATTTCTGCTTTCATAGTCAAACTAACTTACTCTGGTCACAAAGATGATTAGAACATCTGTTAAGACATGTATTTTAAAATAAGCATCTGTCTACAGGTTGAATTCAGGTAATCTTGTGAGTTTTTTCTTTACAATTGCTGGATAGATATGGCTAGCTTCCACATTTTGGAAATGTTCTCCACTAGCAAACCTGGGCCCAAACAGAACAGGTGACAGTACCCACTGACATGGGTAGTATGTGGAGCCTCAAGGGGAGGGATCAGATTGTGTTTCTGTGCATAGACTGTTACCTTGGAGCACATTCCCTCCAGAGGAACACCTAACCCTGTCTTGATATTAGATTAAGGAAATCAGACTTGCCTGAATTGGGGGATAAGCTAATCCACCTTGGAACCTCTTACCCTTTCTGGGGTGGAGATGGGGGATGGGGAGGAGGGAGGCTGAAGGCTGACTGGGATTTGGAGGGGCATAGGAGTTGAAACAAGAGGATATATGGATGAAAAAGACCTTATCCTATAAAAAATAAAAAGAAAGAAAAAAGAAATGTCTCTACTGATTAAAATTTATTCAAGGTCATAATGGATGTCTGAATAACCTTAGACCCATAATAAAAGAAGCTAAGAACTTTGGAAGTTTCATTAACATAGGGAATACTGAAATTTGTTTATTACTCAATTAGAATAACACTATATTAACTAAGATTTGACATAACTTATGTAAACTGCCATTAATAAATCCAAGACTTATTCCTTTAAACATATTGCTACATGTGTTGTTTGGATTTCTGGAAAAATATTTTGGCTTGATATTTATGTTTGTGTTTGTGTGTGGGAACATCACTTTCTATTGTTTTGTTCAATAAATTTTTACAAGATTGGATCTGCAATTCAAAACCCATCTGCAAATGCCAATTTCATCATTGTCCACTCTCTCTTCCTCAGAATTCATCTCTGTCCTCCAGCTTCCCTGGTTCCCAGTGTTTCCTAACACCCAGAAGAGCAAAATCTGCTGAAGTTTTCAGCATGTCTCTCTGAAGATCAAACCCAACTGAAACTTTGTTGAAGTTTGTGATGGGAATAAGTTGTTTTCAGGGGTGACATCAATTCCCTTAGCTGGTAGTGACATTGTTACCTTCTATGACATCATCTTGACCACAAGGGAGATGAGATTTCAGGGCATCAACATGTTAGTCAAACTATATTAGGGACTCCCTCCTACTTAGAACATGCTGTCTATCCCATTGAACACAGAGGTCCTGTCTAACATTTGCATTACCAAAATCTACTTTCACAGGTGAGTCTTGATTGTTTACTCCATCCTGAAGAAAGTAGGACAGTCTGCTGCAATCTATGTGGGTGCAACTCTATAATGGTCTTTTTTTTCCACTCAAGAATTTACCACAGTTAAAGTACCTACAGAGGGAGTCAACACCTCTGATGCCTTTAATCAATGTTAAAGAAACCTGTCCTGTTCAACCCTTCTTGGAAATATTTGCTATAGTTTTACCAGTAAGAGGAAAATGAGGGTTTTTTGAGTGTGATTAAAACACAGTATGACAGTGCTTATGATTTTCTTCCCCTTTGTTTCTCTTTGAAGAATTATCGGGCTCTACTGAGATACTACATTACATGTCAGCAACAGAGACCTAAGAGAAATATTTACTACAAACTTGAGCCACACTGCTTGACTGTTTAAACACTCAGAAAAAAAGTATGATTTTCTTTTTCCTAGAAAAAATTTTATCAGTACAAAGAAGGAATCAATGATTGTGTTCCCTTTTTGAAGAGAAGTAATAGTAACAAGGATTCTCTGTCATATTTGTTTGTATAAAATCTAAAAAGGGGTGACATTTATAGATACCAATGGTAAGTAATTCTCATAGGATTTTTATAGATACCAATGGTAAGTAATTCTCATAGAATTTTTCTGTATCAAATTTACATTTAAACAGGTGCAGCACTGTTGTTTGAAGATTTTATCTAGAAGATACAATTTGGTCTTTGGTGTACTTCCCTGGTCCTATGTAGTAACAAAGCACAAATTTTTCTCTTAACAAAAAATATTATATATTTTATATGTTTATGTACCTAGATATTAATTTGTAATATGTTAACACAATTATGCTAGATTAGTGATTACTTTCATGGTGTGAATAATGATATCTTAGAAGAAAGCAGATGAAATTTACAAGGCTATAATTTTGATTAAAAATATTTTTATCTTTATTAATTTCAATTTTATGCAAAATTTATTATTACATGACTAGTATTATTATCTTTGGGTAATTGTGTTGTTTACCTACAGAATATTGGCTTCCAAATATTTAAGAATTCAATAGGATAACAAACACAAAGAAGTTTATACAATGGAACAAGAAAGAAACAGTCTAATCAACAAAAGCACTTTACAAGTGATAAGCAGTAGTTTGCATGCATTCTGATGATTATAGTGTTATTTGCTACAGTGGTCCTCAGTCCTGCTAAGTCTGTCTTTTAGCAATTGTGGGAGCTGGTGAATCTTGGAGTTAGAATTATTGTGTAGTGCCTCCAAGCCTGAAAATTTTAGACACTCACATGTTTGAAGGGGATAAATGACACATGTGAGTTGTTCTCTCTCTCTTTCTCCTTCTCTCTCTCCCTCTCTCTCCAGTGTAACAAATGAATTAGCAGTCTCACCACTAGGAACTCAGACATCTACAATAAATGTGAAGTGATTAATGATTATGAGGAACTGTGCAACATGCTTCAGTAAAAGAGAATGACATTATAAAGTTGATTTTCACCACTTCCAGGACACTTTGAACCTCAGGAAAATTTATGTGAAAATAACACACTTTCGAATTCCGCAATAATGGAATGCACTGATTAATGGGGAACACAATATTTAGAATGGTATTTAGATAGTTGTCTTGCATGTCTATATCTGATTCTCATAGTAATTGACAGTCACAAAATATTGCAGAATGTCATCTACAGAGTTGACCTTGGGAATCCTTTTCCTGTCCCAGACTGCACTGGGAATGATCGGTAACTCAGCCTTGCTTTACTGTTTTATTATTGGTGAATTGTTTGGAATCAGATCCAGGCCTACAGACTTAATTGTCAAACACCTAACTGGGGCAAACTTCATGGTTCTTCTCTGTAAAGGAATCTTTCAGACAATGGCTGCTTTTGGTCAGACAAATTTTTTAAATAACATTGCATGTAAACTAGTTTTTTATTTTCATAGAGTTGCCAGAGGAGTGTCCCTTGGCTCCACATCACTCTTATCTTTCTTCCAGGCTATCATAATCATGCCAAGAAATGAAAAGTACATAGGGTTTAAATCCAGAGCCCCCAAAATAATTGGACCTTCTGTCAGTCTGTGCTGGGCTCTGCAACTAATGGTCAATGGCTTAGTTCCTGTGCTTGTGAAAGACAAGTGGGATGGAGGAAACTATACTGGGATTAGTGATTTTCAATACTGTGCTGTGGTCAAACCAAGAAATCAAATGTCTGTCTTATATGTCATGTTTCTGAGCTTACTTGATGCCATGTTTTTGGGAAACATGATGTGGGCCAGTGGCTTCATGGTGCTTTTCCTGCTGAAACACAAACTAAAGGTCCAAAACATTCACAGAGATTTTTGTCCTAAGTCATCTCCTGAGACCAGAGCCACCCAAACCATCCTTGTCCTGGTGAGTAGTTTTGTGTTCTTTTATACAACATCTGGCATCTTAACCATTTGTTTTACCTTTGTAAATGAAACCAGTAGGTGGATGGTCAATGCCAGTGTAGCAACAGCTGCATGCTTTCCAGCATTTTGCCCCTTTATTCTTATTAGACACTACATCTCAGTTTTTAGACTCTGATATACTTGCTAAAATCAACCAAACAATAAATGTTAGAATCTGGAGTCCTAATATTTTCATTCCTTGCACTATTTTTATTTAATTTATGCCATTATGTTCTGTTATTTTATTATGCCTATATTCTAAAATACAATACAATTACATCTTTAATCAAAACAAGATCTAAATATCAGTGAATACATTAAAATTGTTATCAAGCATTTCATGTAAGAACAATACCAATAGAGATATATCTGCATTGGGAATATAAGCAAAATATCAATTCAGAGATTTTATGAGAGTGCATCATATTCAAAGTTATAGCATGCATGTATGTGTAAATTCTATTCAACATATTCAACTGTTAATTAAAAATGAAATATATAATTTGTTGGCAAGTGGATATAGCAGATCTCATGTGTATATTTTGGTTACTGACTGTTATATATAAAGGTAAATGTGGGATTAAATTAAGAAACTGTGCAGGAAGATAGAAAGAGGCCTGTATGCTCTGCATCCTTGTTATAAAGATAGGACCTAATCTCTCAGCAACTGTCCTGGTCCTCTATTTCTTACAAGATTTTCGCTCATTCTCCTAGGCTATTTTCTGAGCCTTAGTTTCAGAGATTGTGTTGTAAATGAATCAACTGTGGCCAGGCACCCTACAGTCAGCTGTCTGCTGCATTTTGACCAGTTGTGTACTCCTGCAAGGCTCTTAATTTGCTATAAAAAAAACAGTCTTGTTGTCACCATTAGTTAGATAGACTCTTAACTGTAAGTATCAGAGTAAGTATATAGAATGCATTTATATGCTATATTAGTTTAGAAAGGAAGAAATAGTAGGTTCTCTCCTAAGTTTTAAAGATGTTAGCCATGGATAATAGGGCAAATATACAGTACAATGGATGTTTTTTGCTACTTAGCAGGCCATAAGTTTAATTATGAAATTTTAAGAACATTATTTTTGTTTTATATTTTGATAATGTACTTAATTTATATACAATTTCTTTTACATACCCTCCACTGTTTCTCCTCTAACATCATTTCCCACTCTTGCTATTTTCCCTACATCCTCCCATCTCACCTGAAATCGATTTTACATTTTTCATTTTTTTATAAAAATTTTGTACCTGTCCCAACTCCTCCCCTTCTCCAAGCCCTCCCCTAGCTTTCCCTTCCCAAGCCATTCCCCTATCAATATCCAGAGAGAGCAGAGACTTTCAAGGTGTTTAAAATTATTCTGGCACATCCAGTTGGTGTAGGACCAAGTCTCTCCCACCCCCTCAATATTTAGGCTGAGTAAGCTGTTCTACTGTAGGGAATGGCCTCTGTGAAGCCAGTATATACACCAAACTATGGTCTTACTGCAAGTATCTCCACACATACCCAACACTATTTCACTGTCATCTACATTTGAAGGGATTACTTTCATTCTGTGAAGATTCCTCAGCTATCATTTCAGAGTCAGTGATTTCCCAATAGCTTGAGTCATCTGTCTCTTTCTCATGATTCTGATTCCTTTGCTCATATGATCTGTCCTCCTTTGCTTCAGTTGTACTGGGAGGTGGACCTGGTGTGTATCTATGTAACTCCCTCTCAGTTACTCCCCACCTTGATCATCGCATTCCCTTGTATTACTTTTCTACCTCCCTTTGCTCCCTCCTGCTGTGTATCCCATTTTACTCAGGAGATCTTCTCTACTTCTTCTTCCAAAGGAGAACCATGGATGTCTCACATTAATTCCTCATTTTACCTAGGTGCTCAGGGGATATGGATTATAGCCTGGTTGATTATCTTTTTTTTAACATCTAAAATTCACTTATGAATGAATACATAACACGTCTATCTTACTATAAAAAAGATTCTGCTGTGAACATAGTTGAGGTAATTCCCTTTGAATAAGAATGTACATCCCCTGGGAATGTGTCCAATAGTGGTTTTGATGGATCATGGGGCAGATTGATCCCTAGTATTGTGAGGAATCAGCAAATTGATTTCCAAAGCAACTGTAAAAGTTTACATTCCCATCAGTAATGGAGAATTGATCCCTTTGCTCTATATTCTCTCCACCATAGCCTGTCATCAATGAATCTTAGCCATTTTTACAGGTCTAAGATGGTATCTCAAAGTGGTCTTGATTTGAATTTCTCTGATGACTAAGGATTTTGGGCAGTCCTCTTCTTGTCTTTAAGACATTTAAAATTGTTCTGTTGAGAATTTTCTATGTAGCCCTGTACCCCATTTTTTAAAATTAAATTATTTGATTTTATCACCTATATAGTTCTCTATATATCTTAGAGATAAACCCTCTGTCAGATGCAGGTTTCTCATTCTGTAGGTTGTTGTTTTTTCTTATTGACCATGTTTTTTGCTCTACAAAAGTGTCTCAGTTTTAGAAGGTACCACTTACTAAATTGTTTTCTCAGTTTCTGTGCTACTTGTGTCATATTTAGAAATTACCACCTGTGCCAAGGCATTCAAAGCTGTTTCCCAGGTTTTTTTCTGTCAGGTTTCTTGTAACTGAGTTTATGTTGAAAACTTTGATCTACTTCAACATTATTTCTGTGCACGGTGATAGATATGGATCTATTTGCCTTCTGCTACATGCCATTATCCAGTTATGCAAGCACCATTGTTGAAGATGCTACATTTTTTCGATTGTATATTTTCAGACCCTTTGTCAAAAATAATATGTTAATAAATATGTGAATTAATTTAAGGGACTTTGCTATGATTCCGCTGTCATATGTCACATATTTCACAAGTCAGCTTTTATGCCAGCTCCAGGTTGTTTTTATTACTGTTGCTCTGTAGTGTTGCTTGAAATCAGCAATGATTATTTTTCCCAAAATTCTATTATTGAAGAAGTTTACTTTTGACAATTCTGAGATTCTTTATTTCATATAAAATTGAGTGTTGGTCTTTCAATATCCATAAAGAATTGTGTTAGATTTTGATGGATATTGCATTAAATCTGTAGATTGCTTTTGGTGAGACTGTCAGTTTTACCATGTTGATCTAACCTGTCCAAGAACATGGAAGATCTTACCATTTTCTATAATGTTCTTCATTTTCTTTCTTCAGCAGCTTAAAGTTCTTGATATACTTAACTTTCACTTATTTGGTTAGAGTTACCCTGAGAATTTTCATGATCTTTGCAGCTATTTCTTATGTAAGCTTGTAGTAAAATAAACTTTTCCCTTAGCATGGCTTTCATTGTGTCCCATAAATTTGGATATGTCATGGAATAATTTTCATTGAAGACTATGGGGCATTTAATTTCTTTCCTGAGTTCTTTCTTGTCACAGATGTGGATCAATTGAGAGATGCTAAGTTTCTATGAATTTGAAGGATTTCTGTGGTTTGTTGTTGTATAACTCTAACTTTAGTTCATGGTGGTCTGATAGGACATAAGGAGTTATTAACATTATTTTGTATGTATTAATATTTAGTTTATGACTGAGTATGTAGTCAGTTATACAGAAAGTTTCATTAGGTGTTGAGAAGAAGTTATATTCCTTTGTGTTTGGGTGAAAAGTTCTGTATATATCTATTAAGTCCATATGGGTCATAACATCCTTTAGATACCTTATTTCTCTGTTGAGTTTCTGCCTGGTAGACCTATCTGTCAGTGACTGTGTGATATTGATATCTCTCATTATTAATGTGTGGATTTTGATGTGAAGTACATTCTTTAATAGTTTTTCTTCTACATAAGTGTGTGATCTTGTATTCAGGTCATAAATGTTCAAGATTGAGACTTCACCTAGAAGGATTTTTTGAGATGAATAAATAATGTGTTTCCTGATTTTTTTTTTCTTTTTATTTACTTTGTATTTATCAAGAAAAGCAGTAAAATGAATTTAAAATGCTGATAAGTTAACAATAACTATAAAGAAGATAAAAATCATAAGCATGACTTATCAAGGGTGATAATGCAAATAAGATTGCTACGCATATATTTACTTTGTGTTCAGCTTTCCTTATGAATTTTTTTTCTATCCCTGTATATCCTTATTGAAGGTCCCTTCCCCCTTCTGCCACATCAGGTCATTTTTTCTACTCCACAACTCCCCATCCCCTCCCTGGGCAGGCAGTAGACAGTCCTATGGTCCCACTGACTCAATAATGCTTAGTTCTGTCTCCACTCCTGGCAAATCCAGTTTTGTCCTCCCTCCCTCAATAGTGAGTCAGGTGTTCCTATAGTTGGAGTAGGATCTGAAGGGTCAGTCCAGGGTGTTTCTGATCCCAGTCTGTTCAGTGGTTGTGGTTTGCAGCTTGGGCATGCTTGGCCTTTTTTCTTGTTTGTTTGTTTAAAGACCACTAATGAGTGAGTACATCCCCTGCTTATCTTTCTGAGTTTGTGTTAGGTCGCTCAGGAGGATATTCTCCAAATCCATCCATTTGCCTGTGGATTTTAGGATATCATTTTTTTCTTACTGCTGAGTAGTATTCCATTGTGTAGATGTACCACAGTTTGTTAATCCATTCTTCATTTGAGGGACATCTAGGTTGTTTCCAGGTTCTTGCTATTACAAATAATGCTGCTATGAACATAGTTGAGCTAATACTTTTGGAGTGTGAATGTGCCTCTTTAGGGTATACACCCAGAAGTGGTATTGCTGGGTCCTTGGGGAGATTGATTCTTAATTTTCTGAGAAACCGCCATACGGCGTTCCAAAGTGGCTGAACAAGCTTACACTCCCACCAACAATGTATTCCCCTTGCTCC
>PVIH01023333.1:0-25056 GCA_004025045.1 Sigmodon hispidus
AAACTGGATTTGGCCGGGAGTGAAGACTGATCCAAGCATTATTGGGCCAGTGGGACCATAGGACTGTCTGCTCCCTGCCAAGGGAGGGGATGGGGAGTTGCAGAGAAGAAAAATGATCAGATGTGGTGGGAGGGGGAAGAGACCTTCAATAAGGATATACAGGGATGGAAAAAAAAATTCAGAGGGAAAGCTGAACACAGGAAAATATATGTGTAGTAATCTTATTTGCATTTCCACCCTTGATAAGCCATGCTTATGATTATTATCCTCCGTATAGTTATTGTTAACTCTTCGGCATTTTTAAATTCTTTTTACTGTTTTTTTGATAAATACAAAATAAAGAAGGAAAAAAAAAAAGACATGCCAAAAAATAAAAAAAAGGAAAAAAAAAAGAAACAAAACAATAAAATGAATAAAATTAAAGAAATGCATACATGTGTACATGAACACACAAACAAACCTCTTCACTTTTATGTTATATATATTTATACTTATATTCTCCCCAAACTGTCAATAGTAATGATCTAGCAGGGATATGACTCAGCAGATCATCACAATAAGGAGAGGGCCTATTACTTTAATGGATACTCACAAAGCAGACCTATATAAACTTCTCTATTGTTTCAAAACCCTTATTGGTGACCTCCACTTCATGTATATTTATACTTCATTCCCTTTCCATCTCTGTAGGAAAAAATGCACTAAACTACTTACCCATGCTAATTTATGATGATATGACTTACTGCTCTTAAGTATGAGTATGGGTATTAAGTGAGAGAGAAACACATCTTTGTGTCTATAGCTTGAGAGATAAACAGAAGTCCTCAAATTAAAAGAGATTTAGAAAATATTATGTTAAAACTACACATTTTTTTTTCTTTTGGGCCTCTCAGAACCTTTAAAATGCCAATGTACACTGAGCGGTGTATATTAACACTCTCTTAGGGCAATATACAATAAGCACAACTTCCAAAATGAATTTGACCATAAAACCTTTTCCTTTTTCAAGGAATATGTTAAACAATTTATTTACCCAATCATTGGAAATGAGGGTATCACATAGGCAGAGAAGCACAACTTGCAGCTAGTGAGGCCCTAAACAGAGGGAGCTGAAAAAACATATACTGTCCTCCTATAGCCCAAGAGTCAGAAGCAGCCAGATTACTATTACATCTCACAGATCAATATTAAATATTAACCAGTCCCACAAATGACACAGGTCACATATTAGCCAGATCCACTCTTCTGTGAAAGTCTCCATCTGAACATTTTTCCTTTTTGTTTTTTAAAAATCAATACCAAACTTTATATAAAAAAGCAAAACATCCAGGATAGCTAAAAAAAAAAAATACAGTAATAAAACTTCTCCTTTCTCTAAAATACATAAAACAAAATATCAAATCTAAAGCTCCTCGAGCCAGGTTAGGCTCAGCTACAGATGAAGAAAGCACAGTAGGTCACAGCTAATATCCATGGATTGTGCTATAACCACTTACAAATTATTGCTAAGCAACCCTTCTACAGATAAACCAGAAGAGTTGTGTGTGTGTGTGTGTGTGTGTGTGTGTGTGTGTGTTTTAAATCACTTTATTCACCCATCATCTTTCAATGAAAAAAGAATGTTTTTGCTTAAAGTCCACTAATGAGTGAGTACATCCCCTGCTTATCCTTCTGGGTTTGTGAGACCTCACTCAGGAGAATATTCTCCAAGTCCATCCATTTGCCGGCAAAGTTTAGTGTATCATTTTTTCTTACTGCTGAGTAGTACTCCATTGTGTAGATATACCACAGTTTGTTAATCCATTCCTCAGTTAAGGGACATCTAGGTTGTTTCCAGGTTCTTGCTATTACAAATAATACTGCTATGAACATAGCTGAGCTAATGCTTTTGGGGTGTGAATGTGTGTCTTTAGGGTATATGCCCAATAGTGGTATTGCTGGAAACTTGGGGAGAATTTTCTGAGAAACTGCCATACTGCATTCCAGAGTGGCTGAACAAGTTTACACTCCCAGTAATACTCCTAGTAATAGTGGAAAAGATGCCTGAATTATATCTCTCCTGTAATCAGATTAATGACTGCCCTGTCAACAGAGAGCCTTCATCTAGTAACTGATAGAAACAGATGTAGAGATTCCAAGCCAAGCACTGAGCTCTGGAAGTCCAGTTGACAGAGGAAGGAGGGATTGTATGAGCAAGGGGGAATCTATTTCATGACAGGGGAATCCCACAGAGACAGCAGACCTGAGCTAATAGAGGCTCACAGACTCTGGAACAAAAGCTAGGGAGCCTTGACACTGACTTAGGCACTCTGTATGTGTATGACAGTTGTGCAGCTTAGTCTTTTAGTGAGGCCCCAAGAAGTGGGAACAGAACCTGTCCCTAGTACATGAGCTAGCTTTTTGGAACATACCCTCCATGCAGGGATACTTTTCTCAGCCTCTATGGGGGGAGTGGCTTTGTCTTGCTTCAACAGGATATGACATGCTTTGTTAACTCCCATGGGAGGCCTGCCCCATTCTGAATAAAAAAAGAATGGATGAGGGAATAGTTGGGAGGTAGGGAGAAGGAACAGGAAGAGAGGAGGGAGGGGAAATTGTGGTTAGTATATAAAAATAGATGTAAATTTTTAATAAAAAAGAATGGAAGGGCTAACAAAATAACTGAAACATAAGAAAAAACATAACACTTGTAAACTTTACCCAGATTATTTTATGGTAATAATTAGTGTATCTTTAGTGTCAAAGTAGATAGAGAAGAACAAAACAGCACAAAAAATGGGCAGAACAGAGCTCAAAGAAAGCAAACCAGAATACAAAATCACTACAGAATGAAGACAGAATGATGAAAAACTAAAAGTGAAATTTAGAACACAACAATTGGTGATGATTTTCTATAATTTGGGAAGGGTAAAGAGCAAAAAACAAGGCAAGATACTCAACTTAAAACTGTTAAAATTTAGCCAACAGAAAACAATCTGTAATTTAAAAAAGCACCAAACCCTCAACATGTCCAAAGAAAACAAATCCAACAAGCAAATGATAAGCAGAGTAAAAAACTTATACCAAAAGATTAAGAAAAATCAACTAGCATTTAGCACACACTAATAGTAGAACACTAAAGCCTAATAAATGTGCAAATTTTAAAATCTACAAATTATTCCTTGGGGTTGGAGAGATGGCTCAGTGGTTAAGAGTACTCAGTGCTTGTGATGGGTTCAAGCACTATTGAACAAGACCTAGAGGCATGGCCTTGAGGTCTTCAGGACTTCTGTATGAGGTGTAACTAGCCCCCTTTAAAGACCAGTTATTTGCTGCCTGCCCTTTCTGCATTGTTCTCTGCATTTTTGAAGGGAGGATTGCTCCTGCCATTGCTGCACTGGACATTTTAGCCCTCTAAAAACTGTACTAAGGTTCAATCTTATATCAGTGATTGTTTTATATAAACTCCTTAATAAATATTAATCCTTTTATATAGTCAATTATCAGTGAATAATTCTTATAATACCTGGCACCCAATGTGGATATTGGTTAATAAAGAAACTGTCTTGGTCTATGGCAAGACATGTTAGAAGCAGGCAGAAAATCCAAGCATAAATAAAGGGGAAGGAGGGCAGAGTCAAGAAAGAAGTGATCCAGCAGCCTAAAAATCAACATATAAAAATACAGATAAGCCATGGGCCATGTGACAAGACAGATTATCATATGACAAGACAGATTAATAAAAATAGATCAAGATACAAGAGCTTGCTAACAATAAACCTAAGCCATAGACCAAATAGTTTATAATTAATATAAGCAGCTAAGTCATTTTTTAGGAACTAAACAACAGCAGGCAAGCCCAGACCACAGGGCTAAGCAAGGCCAAAAACTATTTACTATAGCTGCTCTTCCTGAGAACCCAAGTTCAATTTCTAGCATCATATAGCAGCTCATAATTGCCTATAACTCCAGTTTCAGTGGGGGTCTGACACCTTCACATAGACATGAATGCAGGCAAAACATGAATGCACTTGAAATAAATTATTCTCTTAAAAATATTTATATTATATTTAAAAATATTCCTTAAGTTTATATTTAATTTATAAATTACTTATTCTACAAATAAACAAAGTTGCATGTTTCTTATTATTTTTTGGCTTTTTTTCTGGGCATCTATTCTATGCGAATCTTTGTGAAAAGATGACCTCATAAACTCATATAAAAATGCCATTATTGAGCCAGGCATGATGATGTATGGCTCTAATCCCAGCATTCAGGGAACAGAATCAACAATTCAAGCTATTTAGCCAATTTAAGGCCTGTTCATGCTAAAATGAGACTTCATCTCCAAAAACAATAATGCCACTGTTTACCTACCAATTATAAAGCTTAATACAGGTCAGGTACCTTATTTGGACCTCATATGATCCCAAACAGCCGGTGTCTTAAGGCTTTGGGAAGTGGAAAAACCTTTAGAAGAAAGATGTGAGTTCACTGGGCTATGTTCTTTAGGAGAATGATGGATTCTAGCCCCACTTCCCATTTTTCATTGTCTCCCAGCTATATCATGTACTGAACCTTTGGTTCTGCTATAGAGCCCCTATATTAGGACATCTTGCCACAAGCCCAAAAGCGATAAAAACAATTAACCATGGGCGGAAATCTTTAAAATCATATACAAAAAAAAATGTACCTTTATTCTTTATAAGCTATTTGTGTTGGTATTTTGTCAATGCCAGAAAGCTGATCAATATACAGATAGGCAGAAGTTTCTCTCTGTCCCACCCAGCCCCACAGTCTCACAGCCACTTATAAAATAATCACTCAGAGGCTTAATATTAATTACAAACTGTTTGGTATATAACTCAAGCATTTTACTAGCTAGCTCTTACATCTTAAATTAACCCATTTCTATTCATCTATGTATTGCCACATGCTTCACGGCATCACCTCTGTTCTATTACATCTCGCTCATCTAGTGGCTCTCTGTTGTAAATGGTTTTGGCTCAGACTTTTTGGGCCTGGACTAAAGGTTTAGTCTCACTTTCGGCTCTACTTTGTTTTAAATAATCACACATAGGCTTATATTATTTTTACACTGACTGACCTAAGGCCCAGGCATATAATTTGTTAGTGCTTGCTCTCAATCTAACCCATCTTGTTCAGTAACACAGCTTGGTATCTTTTTTTTTTCAGAGCAGCATTTTAGCTTTTTCCTTCTGTGTCTGCTGCTGTCTCCTCGTTGTGTCTGTGGCATTTCTCTCCGGTGACTCTCTGTCTGGAATCTGTGTCTGATGTCTGTCTCTGCTCTGGGAAGTTCCCCGAGTTTTCTTAGCCTGGTAGCTCCTCCTACACTTCCTGTTTGACTCTGCACAATCAGCTTTTATTAAACCCATAGGCGGGATGAATATTTACATTATCGATTGACTCTCAGCTGTTTATCCTTGTATTTAAAGATCAAAGATTTCTTGAGTTGTGTGCTTAAGATTTGACTGTGTGGTCTCTAAATACTTAACAAATATCCACAGCTCTCTATGTCTCCCACAATTCTGCCTTTCTTCTTCCTTATATCTCTCTTATATTTCCTACCTGGCTATATCCTGTCTTGTCATAGATTAAAGCAACTTCTCTATTAACCAGGGGTAACAACACATAATCACAGTATACAGAAAGACTATCCCAGAACTCATACAGGGCTTGGTGAAGTGACAGTTTTTAAAAAGACAGTCTCATGTACTCAAAATAGACTCAAACTCACTATGTAGTGAAGATGATTTTAATGTCTTATCATCTGCTTCTACTTCCTAAATGATGAAATTACTATGTCAGGTTTTCTTTTTATAAATTTTTTTTCTTTTCTTTTTAAAGATAGGCTCTCACTATATAACCTAGGCTGGCCTCAAACTTGGCATTCTGCCAAGTGCTAAGATTATAACTATGAACTATAGGCTGGCTGAAACAGAAAACTTTTTTTAATCTTACTAATAGGAACATAAAATGGTTTGATTATTTAGAAAAGCAATATAGTTTTCTACAGGTCTTCTTTTAAAAGTCTTTGTTTTAACATAGCAACTCTACTTCTAGAGTGATATATTGAATCAAATCCTAAATATAGCTAATAAATGTGAACAAATAGCATTGAAATAACATAATAATTAATGTTAGCTTTCTTATAGTTACTGTTCCAAGTGTTTCACATTGAGCATTTACTCAATTCTCAGAACCATAAAGTAGGTGCTACCATTAGTCCCATATGCTAGATAACAATGCTGTGGCTCAAGAGGATAAACCATCTGCTTGAGGTTATTCAGTCTATATATGATGATTAATGTTAATATGGGGGTGAACATATTTATAAAATTTGCACTTAGCTTCTCATATCAACTATTTGTAAAGTTTTAAGTCAGAAACTCAAAAACAAGTTGTACTTAGTACATTATTTTTATTTAGTATAAAATGATATGTTTCTAGCTTTAATAAAATTTCCTGATATTGCAGTTTAAGATAAATTATGAGCATCCTAGGCCAAGAATAGAAAAAATAAGATTGGTTTTAGCTTGCAACTTGGTAAATTGTATTCAAGAAAATTCAAGTCTAAAAGTAATTAAAGTAGAACATCTACAATCTACTTTTATTGCAAAGACTCCTAGTTGAATTCAACTTCTATAAGAATTATGGTCCCTGTTTTATACTATAACAGAATGCCTGGGTCTAGTTACTTTGTAAAGGAAAATAATTTATCCCTTACAGTTCTAAAAGCTACAAAATTAAAGCATATGACATGAGCATTTGGTGAGGGTCCATAAATGCATCATTATATAGTGGGTGGGAGGTATCACATGGAAGTTTTCATGTCTCTTACTGAAATAAAGCAACTTAATCCATATTAGGGCCTTTACCCTCAAGGTCTCATTTAGCCATAACTATTTCCTCAAATTCTACCTTCAACAGCATTTAATATACAAATATGAGAATGAATTTTCCAATATATGAACCTTGGGAGAACCTATTCAAACCACAGTAACATCCTTGAACTCTACTCATTTCAGACTGGAGTACAATAAAGAATTAATCAACTGGTTGTTAATATATAACTACTCAATTTCAAAGCCATCTAAGATGTGCATTAGCATAAACAAAATCATCCAAATCCAGGCCTAGTGAAATATACCTGTTGGGAGCCAAAGCCTAACTTAGCCATATTTTAGCTCCTACAACTAGCCATTTACCAGCAGTCTATACCCTTGATAGCCAAATACCAGAAGACTACACCCTTATTGTTTTAAGCTAAACCATGACTCCAGGCTTTCTCCTTGACCTTCTCAGATCAGCAGGTGACATCCTCCAGGCCCTCAACTGATAACAGATAGATTTCCATATCAATTCTACCCTGTCTGTTACTTTCCCTCACAGGCTTGCCACATTCTTTTGAATATCCCACCCATTTTCCTCCCAGCTACCTGCACGGCAGAGATTCTGTATAAATATTGGCTGAAACAATAAAGCTTCAAAGGACTTGATCAGAGAGATTTGTCTTGTCCTTCCATTCTTTGTGTTCCTGCCTTCCATTTATTTCATTCCCAGGTTCAGGTCCACGCTGAAGACCCTGCTGGCCGGGGCATATACCCATAATAACAGCAACTAAAAGGTCAAAGTATGAGTATTCTAAGTTCCAGAACAACCTGACCTATGTAGCACTTTCAAAGTCTGCTTAGGTTGAATACCGAGGCCCTGTTTCTGAATAATTTATCCTCTGCTGAGCAAGCAAATGGTAAATGTCTCGTATTTAAAAAAAAAACAAAACCTCCATTATGCTGTAACCTTAAAGGATACAAGCCACATGTACTCTTAATCAGACACCTACACTGGAAGGAGGAGCCCATGGGGACAAAAGTGCCTTCTAATATTAAAATTAATCATATACACAATTGAGCTTTTTCCACAAATCATATTACAGTGTCTACTTTTGTTACAACTAGAAAAACTTAGGTGGAAATATCCAAAAGGGTACTTAAAGATAAAGGTTTCAAAATGTTTCATTGATAAGTACTGCCAATTAAAGATTGATTCAAATATGATGCAACTGTACTGCCAATTAAAGATTGGTTAAAATATAATGCAACTGTATTTTATCCCATGCTCAGTCTAATAAAGAAAAACATTGCCGGGGCTGGAGAAATGGCTCAGAGGTTAAGAGCACTGACTGTTCTTCCAGAGGTCCTGAGTTCAATTCCCAGCAAAACCACATGGTGGCTCACAATCATCTATGATGAGGTCTGGTGCCCTTTTCTGAAAAAAAAAAAAAAAAAAAAAAAAAAAAAAAAAAAAAAAAAAAAAAAATTAAAAAAAAAAAAAAAAAAAAAAAAAAAAAAAAAAAAAAAAAAAAAAAAAAAAAAAAAAAAAAAAAAAAAAAAAAAAAAAAAAAAAAAAAAAAAAAAAAAAAAAAAAAAAAAAAAAAAAAAAAAAAAAAAAAAAAAAAAAAAAAAAAAAAAAAAAAAAAAAAAAAAACTGTATGCATAATAAATAAATAAATCTTTAAAAAGAAAGAAAGAAAGAAAGAAAGAAAGGAAGGAAGAAAGAAAGAAAGAAAGAAAGAAAGAAAGAAAGAAAGAAAGAAAAACATTGCCTTACAAATAATGTCTCTACCACTGTCGGGCACAGCATTTGCAGAGAGTAGAAAAATCATTGAAAAGATCACTAAAAGGTCACTCTTAAAGGAGACTTTGCAATAAATTAAAATACAGCAGTGTTCCATTTCTCTTTGCCACAGACAGGCTGGAAAGTTGTGGTTACATATGATTCTCTGCATGTACACATCAAAAGCATTTGCCAAATCAATGGTATTTCTCTCAATCTGAAGCTTAATAGTGGATTTGCCCATCACAATAAGAGAGTAGGAACTCTGTCTGACCATGGAGTGACTCATTTCCCTTCTATGCTGACTGGTCAAGGCAGAAAGAGTAATGCAAACTGAATTGGGTAAATGACAATGAGATGGACATCACTAGCTCTATTACTTTCATTCTGTCAATTGTAAGCATATCTTTGCTCTTTATATAATAAACATTATAAAGTGGATATAAAAAATATTCTGTTAGTAACCAAAAATATATTTATTACCTTTTATTCTTTCTATTTCACTTTCTTATGGGTATAGAACATACATTTAAAATGGAAGAGATGGTGGTGACATAACCCTATGGTAGGCTAAATAACAGCCCCAAATGTTACAGGCTTCAATCCCTAGAACCTGTGACTGCTTTCTTACATGGAGAGACAAACTCTGCCAGTGTGATTAAGTGCAGGAGTTAAGATGGAATGTTATTTTGGATAAACTAGATAAACCCTAAGTGCAATCATCTTGCCATACTAAAAAGAAGGCAGACACAAAGAGAGGAAGTGAGACACTGAAACCAGATGCCATGATACTGCTTGCTCAGAGAGATGTACGGAGAGCCTTATGCAAAGAAGCTTGCTCTGGGACATGAAAAGAAAAAAAAGGAAAAAAAAAAAAAAAAAACGCGCATGTCTCTATCACCTACAAAGTTTTTTTCCCCCCTGTAACACTTAGACTTTAATCCAGTAACTCACAGACTTCTGTACTCTACAACTATAAGGAAATCAGTTTTTATTGTTTTTAAACCATAAAAGATTATAGTCTCTCATTAATGCAGCCATACAAAATTAATACATCTTCCAAGGATAGGGGTGCAAAAATTGGTCCTTGGCGAAGTAAAGGAATCTTACATAATGGGCAGTAGTAGTTTTAATCCCAACACTCAGGAGGCAGAGGCAAGAGGATCCCTGAGGGTTCAAAGCCAACTTGGTCTGCAGAGCTTCAGGAAAATCAGGGCTACAGACAGAAAAGCCCTGTCTTGAAAAATTAAAAAAGAAAAAAAAAATTCTTACATTTTACAATGGATTATGGTCTTCTCAAGCTATATCTCAGTATTTAATTTTATGACAATTAGAAAAGGTTAGAAGAAAAAAGCCCCCAAAGGGTGGATTACAAAAAGACAAAAGAAATAGTTGTGAAACATTCCACATGTCAAGCATATTTTTATTACGCACAAGGCCCAGTTTTATTATCATGAATTTCTAGGGACAAGAGATGAGTTGCTATCAGGATCTAACTACTGAACTAGCTATCCAGAAAGTTTTCTGGCTTCTACTTTGTACAAGTAGCAAATCTCTACACAGCCATTTTAAACAGCCATTCTCATGTCTATAATAAAACAAAAACATTTTGCCTAGAAATCATATCAATCTATTAATATGTATGTTTTTTAAGCAGTTGTAGAATTACATAGTATATATCAAGAGAGAGAAAATATATTTGGCATAGATTTCTACAATCTGATAGTCTTGTTTCTATTTTGAAGTGTTTGTGTATTCTGTACTCTGAAAGCTTCAAGAGGATGCTTAGTCACAAATCTGCTTTTAAAAATATTGTTTTAACAAAACTAAAACTGTATCAGAAAACTATTAAGTAGTTTTAGTATTACTACAAATGATGATATAAAGATAAGTAGACAAGCATAATACCTTTCTTATGGAGTCTGCTATAGACTTTCTCATAAGTCTGCTTGATATATTAATAGGTCCAAATTCAAACTTTGGACCTATTAATATATCAAGCATGAGTCATCCTGTGATATTTTCTTTGAAATATTTTTATTGGCTAAGCATTAACAAGCATAGTTTGAAGCTAAGCATAGTAACTAATGCTTTTAGTCCTAGGACTCAAGAGGCAGAGCTCTATGAGTTCCAGGACAGCTTGGTATAGTTGTGCTTTTTACTCTCTGGGTGACTGCCACCCAGCTCCCAAATAAATACACAGAGACTTATTTTTAAATATGAATAGCCTGCCTTAGCTTGACTTTTTTCTAGCCAGCTTTTCTAAGTTAAATTATCCCATTGCTCTTGATCTACATTTTTGCTTCTGGACTTTTTATCTTTCTTTATAACTTTCTTTCTGTGGCTGGCTTTGCAACTGCTTGTGGCATCCTCCCCTCCTCCTTTCCTTGTTCCTTGCTCTTCCCTAGTTTTCACCTCTCATTTATTCTCTCTGCCTGGCAGTCCTACTTATTTCTCTCTCCTGCCTAGCTATTGGTCATCCAGCTCTTTATTGGCCCAATCTGGTGTTTTAGGCAGGCAAGGTAACACAGCTTTATGGAGTTAAGCAAATGAAACATAAAAAAATGTAACACATTTTTGTATCATTAAACAAATATTCCATATCACAAACAAATGTAACACATCTTAACCTAATATTCCATAACAGCCTGGTCTACATGGTGAGTTCCAGAACAGCCAGGGCTACATAGAGAGAGCCAGTCTCAAACAAAACAAAGCAAAATATAAAGTATAGTTTCACAATATATGTATACACACACAAATATACTTGAGTATACATGTTTTATACATATATAATTCATTATTATAAAACTCACTATGTTTCTCAATTATAAGCTTCCTGTAACTTTTAAAAAATTAAATCTTGAATAGATTCAGGTATCTTTGATTGTTAGAGTGAGCTATAAATTCTCATGGGAAAATTAAATGCTTAAACAAAATCTTAGTCTGGCTAAACTTTCAAACTAGGTTAGTCTGTGTAAATACAGGTCAAGACATTAAAAGGAATTTTTTTTTTTTACTGTGCACTAAGCATTCCATCTGAAGTTCTGACTGAATTACTTCTTCATTTGTCCAGACTGCACAGGGAACAAAACCAGAGCTCAGACTGAAAAAGAATATTCAAAATCAAATGGTAATATTTTTAGTCTAAGAATCAGCACATGCAAAACAGATTGTGCATGTATCCTTACTCTTATATTGTAAGAGGTGGGGATGATCCTACTTAACTAGAGGGATGAAAGGAGGACAAAGAGCAGAGGGATAAGAGAAAGGGGTGAAAGGAAGCAAGGAAAGAAGAGAGGAAGAAAATTCTTAATTACATGTTAAGTGCACTGCATGCCAATTCTACATTTTAAATAACAGACTTCCATTCATGATTTATTACTTGTAAATTGTGAATAACAAAGGATAAAAAATAATTCTCTGAAAAAATAAAAACATGCAAGATTACTTTTAAAAGCTTATTTAAGCTTGTATCAATGAGCTTCAACTACCATTTCTATTATGCACCTGATGCAATGCTTTCTTGACATCTTTTAATTTAGTAAGGACATTGCTGCTGCAATTTCTTATTTAATTCTCCACTTGACACTGCTTTAACATTTTGTATAACACAGGAAATTAATGTAAATCTTGTATCAGTCCAGAATTTTGAACTCATCATGGTCCAAAGCACAAAGAAAAGTCACTAATAAGAATAGCACAATCTTAATGTTTTGTCAAAATAATGTCCAATATCTGGATGTTGGGAATAGTTAAATATGCATACATTTTTAAAGTTTTCCTCCAAAAAACTGTGACTACAAAGCTATAAATTCTTATCATCTTCCAATAATAACCTCAAAAAAGCTAAATATATGTAGTCATGTATATTATTATAACATATATTTTGTATATTGAGACAGAATCTCACTTGTAATACTGGCTGGACTGGAACTTATGCTGTGGATCAGGCTGGCCTCCAACTCACACATATCCACCTTCCTCTGCCTCCCAAATGCTGGGATTAAAGGCATGTGTCATCAAAGTTGCCACTAAGATATTAATGAATAAAGATTAAGCGCTATTTTGAGAATTATTTAAAAGTCATAATGTTTCTCAATGCCAAAATCATAACTCAACTCTTCAAATAGTGGACAACATATTTAACAATCCTTATATAGAAAAACCAAATATATATGCTCTAGCAATGCATGTATGTATGATCAATTGATATTCACTGGCTGAGAATTAAAGCTAACAGCAGACATCATGATGAACTCACAAATGTATATAACTCACACCTCACTCAACTCTCTTGAAGATAGTTTCCTCTGCAATCTTCTGAGGTGCTATTTTATTCCCATAGTTCCCTTTGCTTCATGGCTATTCATATAGCATTCTCCCTAAAAACTTTGTGCTTTATATCTAAGTCATCATATCATATAGTCCATATCTATATTGTTACTATTGTTAGTATATAAACATCACCTTAGCTTTCCTCTTGGGCATAGCTGTGCAATTCCAGTGTTGCCAACTGTGGCCATGCCCATGACTGCAGAGTACGCTGGCACAGACATGCCTCAAAGTGTGGATACATACTCACCCTTCCTTTAAAGAGGCACAACATGTGGAAGGGACCTCTTTTTTCTGCCCCCTGCGCCTCTCTCTCTCTCTCTCTCTCTCTCTCTCTCTCTCTCTCTCTCTCTCTCTCTCTCTCTTTATAATAGCTGCAAATAGCATTAAATACTTTGGAGTAACTATAACTAAAGAAGCAACAGATCTATTTGACAAAACCTTTAAATCACTGAAGAAAGAAATTGAAGAGGATAACAGAAAATGGAAAGATCTTCCATGTTCCTGGATAGGTAGAATCAACATAGTAAAAATGGCAATTCTACCAAAGGCAATCTACAGATTCAATGCACTGCCCATCAAAATCCCAACACAATATTTTACGGACCTTGACAGAACAATATTCAATTTTATTTGGAATAACAGGAAAGCCAGTATCGCCAAAACAATTTTGCTCAACAAAAGAACCTCAGGAGGCACCACCATCCCTGACTTCAAGTTATACCATAGAGCTGCAGTAATAAAAACAGCCTGGTACTGGCATAAAAACAGACTTGTGGATTAATGGAATCAAATTGAAGATCCCAACATTAACCCAAAAACCTATGAACACCTGATCTTTGACAAAGAGGCCCAAAATATTCAATGGAAAAAAGATAGTATCTTTAACAAATAATGTTGGCATAGCTGGATGGTAGAGTGTAGAAAATTGCAAAAAGATTCAAGCCTATCACCCTACACAAAACTCAAATCCAAAAAACAAATAATCCAATTTAAAATGAGGTTCAGAGCTAAAAACAGAATTCTCAACAGAAGAATTTCAAATGGTTGAAAGACATTTAAAGAACTGCTCAGCATTCTTAACCATCAGAGAAATGCAAATCAAAACATCTCTGAGAGACCATCTTACACCTATCATAATGGCTAAGATCAAAAACACAGATGACAGCCTATGTTGGAGTGGATGTGGAGCAAGAGGAATATTCCTCCATTGCTCCATTGCTGGTGAGAGTGTAAACTTGTACATTTTGGAAATCAGTATGGTGGTTCCTCAGAAAACTGGGAATCAATCTATCCAATAATCTAGCTATTGGGGTATACATACCCAAAGGATGCATATTCTTACGCCAAGGGCATTAGCTCAACTATGTTCATAGCATCATTATTAGTAATAGCCAGAACCTGGAAACAACATAGATGCCCCTCAACTGATGAATGGATTAAACATTTGTGGTATATTTATACAATGGAGTACTACTCAGCAGAAAATAAAAAATGGCATCCTAAAATTTGTAGGCAAATGGATAGATTTGGAAAGTATTATCCTGAGTGAGATAACACAGGTCCAGAAATATAAGGCATGGTATGTATTCATTCATAAGTGGATTTTAGACATAAAGCAAAAAATAACCAGGTTGAAACCACAACCCCCAAACAGGTAGGTAACAGGAGGAACTTAAGAGAGACATCCAGGAATCTCCCTGTGAAGAAAAAAATAGAGATTTCCTGAGTAAATTGGGATCATAACAGGGAGCAAGCAAGGAGAGTTGAGAACAAACCAAGAGTGGAGATGGTTGAATAGGAGGAGCAACATATAGGGAGAACAAAGAAATGGGTACCTTGATAGAGGGAGCCACTATAGGGTTAGAAAAAAACCTGGTCCTTAAGAAACCCTCCAAGAACCCACAAAATGTCCCTGGCTAGGACTCCAAGCAATAGTGGAGAGGGTGCCTAAACAAGACTTCCCTTATAATCAAATGAATGACCACCCTAATTGTCATTATAGAACCTTCATACAGCAATGGATGGAGGCAGAAGCAGAGATCCATAGCTAGGCATGAGGTCGAGCTTCCTGTCGAGCTAAAGAGAAAGAGGAGAGAGAGTATCTGAGCAAAGGGATCAGGACCATAGGAGACCCACAGAGATGGCTGACCAGAGCTCTTGGGGGCTCATTTACTCTAAAATAATCACTGAGGAACCTTCATGGAAAGGAACTAAACCTTCCAAAGATAGGTGACAGTCAAAGGGTATAGGCAGTTTGTGGAGCCTTTTGCAGTAGGATTAGGGTATATTCTTGGTGCATGAAATGACATCTCAGAGCCCATTCTTTACAGAGAAACACCTAATTCAGCCTTGATAGTGGGATGAGGGACTCAACGAGATGTGCCAGACTGAACTGACTCACCTTGGGATTCCTTGCCCTCCTTGGGGAATGAATAGGCGGAAAGGGTGGAGGGAGACTCAGGGGGGACTGGGAGGAAAGAAGAAAGAGGCATCAGTGGTAGATATGGAAAAAACTCTTTTTAAATAAAAAATTAGTTATTATCTAACTCTATCCCTGCTGTTTTATGAGAATACCATAGATTTGAAAAGTTATAAAGAAAAAAATTCTTATAGTTCTACAAGAAGTCTAAATAGAAAATCAAGGTATCAGCATAGATGGTATCCAGTTAAGAGCTACTTTCTGCTTCTAAAATAGAGCCCTTTCCTAAAAAATAAAAATTAATTATTTTTAGTTCTATTTATGTATGTTGGTCTGTATATGGATATGTACATGTGAAAATTGCTGCCCTCAGAGATGGTTGGGTTTGGAGTTACATGGGGTTGTAAGCTACCTGAAGTAGATGCTGAAAATCAAATGTAGGTCATCTCCAAGAATATGTGTGCTCTTGACCATTAAGTTATTTTTCCCACTCAAAATGCAACCTTCTTGTTGTGTTTTCTAGAGGAAAAGGATGCTGCTTTACCGTGGCTAAGAAAATTAAAAAGGCTTCTCAAGTTCCTTTTATCCTACACAGGACTTTATTATCTCTTCAAGTACCCTCCTCTTAATACAATGGCACTAATGATTAAGTTTTAACAAACAAATTTGAGGGAGACACATTCAGACCATAACAGCTACAGCATTGTGATGGTTCACCTTGAATATCAACTTATCAGAACTATGAACAGGAGAAAAAAATAATGAAGTTATAGTGAAGGCATTTCCAAAGAAGTTAAACTAAAGTAAAAAGACCCATCCTGAATGTGGATAACAATATCTACAAATGAATAAAAAGGAGAAAGCAAATTGAAAGCCAGTCCCTTCCTCTCCCCCTCCCTCTCCCAGTCCTTCTCCCCTCCTACTCCTTCTTAGATACAATGTAGCTAGGCACCTTCTGATGATGAACTAAACCTCCAAGCTCTGAGCCAAAATAAAGCCTCCCTCCCTTATATGACACTCATGTAGAGGTCAGAAGACAACTTTTCAGTCAGCAGGAATTTAAGAGGGACATCCAGGGATCTCCCTGTGAAGAAAAAACAGAGAAGATCTCCTGAGTAAATTGGGATCATAACAGGGAGCAAGCAAGGAGAGTTGAGAACAAATCATGAGAGGAGATGATTGAATAGGAGGAGCAACATGGAGGGAGAACAAAGAAATGGATAGCTTGATAGAGGGAGCCACTATAGGGTTAGAAAAAACCTAGTGCTCAAGAACCCACCTCCTTCTACCTTTACATGGTTCCAGGGATTAAACTCAGATTGTCAGGCTTGTGCAATAAGCACTTTTACACATTGAGACATCTTTCCAACCCATAAATTTCATTATCTAATTTTATAATTTAAGCAATATAGATTTGGGGTTAATTTAGTACAAAACAAGTATTCTATAATAATCTCTAAATTTATATATTTAAGTTATATTCTAATATGTTAGGCCTACATATCAGGAGAGATAGAACCATGAAATTCAAACTTATTTGCCAATACTCTCCTTCAATACCACAGAAATCTATCCACCTCTTTGTGTTTTTACCAAAATGATGCTGGTCAAAGAATTTGGAAATTTGTCTTCTATCAGTCATGTATTATTATGTACCAGTTATATATTATTAACCCCAATTTGGTTAAGATTACCTATTATCTCCTTAAATGTTAAATAATTTAACATGAAAGATACATGTACACTAAGGATAATAAAAAAATTTTTAAGGTGCTAATGGGATAGTTCAGCAGGTATACTTAACACCAAGCCTAAATCTTGAATTTGATCCATAGGTCATCCATATTATTGAAGAAGAGAACCCATTTCTGTGAGTTTCTTCTGACCTCCATTGTAGAACAATTATGTGTGCCCAAACATATAACATGCAAAACATAAAATAATATTAAAAATTAATAAAAATTAATAAAAATAAAAACTTGTTCTAAATTTAAAAGGAATTATATAAAAATTTGGGGTCATTTTTTACAGTAAAGCACAAGACATAAGCTTCTTAATGACCAGAGAAGAAATAGAAACATACCATGATTCCTTCTGTCTACCTTAAGTCACAACCGAAGGGTTTTCAAGATGACAAACGGAAGATATATAGCTAATATTTTTTCTTCTTTCTTGTTTTTTATTCATTTTTGTGTTGTTTTATTTGCAGTTGGTTTGTTTCTTTTGGTTTTTGTTTGGGACAAGGACTTGCAAGATAGCCCACACTGGCCTGGGAAGCTTCCCAAATGTAGCTATCACATGTGTGCACGATCATACTTAGCTAGCTACTGTTTTTTAATATAAGAATACAGACTCATATAATGAGTAATATCTTCAACAATATTTTATGACGAATACACAAGGTTATTATTGATAGCAACATTTGTTTATTATGGAACAGGAATATAGCAATATAACCTTAAAATAAATCTTACACATATTGTGAATATAATACTAAAATTACTAGCAGAGTTGAGACCAGTATACTGTTTTCCTAATATATAATTCAACAATTTTCCCATTACGCTAACCTACAATTATCATATACAGATGATAATTTTAGCACACATGCATATAAAGTCACATCTCATACACAACACTTAAGTATATAAAACTTTGTCAATATCAGCTATGGAAACAAGATTAATCATTTTATTGAATAAATATAATATTAATTAAATTGTTAAATTCACACATTATATATCAAATTAAGGACTTACCAAACTTACCAAACTAAAGATTTATCCTTATCTGTGATGGTTAATTTTGTTAACCTAATTGGATTAGAAATACCTAGTGGAGTATCTCTGTGAGAGGATTTCTAAAGACATCCTGAAAGATGAATTTAAAAGGGAATTGTCTTTTTTACCTCTTTTAGTTCCTGTACAACAACTGTGAGCCTCTCATTTTCTGCCTGGACATTTATGACCACAGCCCGGCTCTGCTTCAGTTCATTCTGCATCTCCAAGATCTTGTTTAGATAGTAAGCTTCCTTGGATGCAGATTCCTGTAGAAGTGTTTCCTCCCGTGTCTCTCCATCCTCAGCCACTTTACGGTGGATAGAGAAGGACTGCCCAAATGCCTGTAGACAATTTGGAAAAAGAAAGATTACACAATAAAAAACACCTTAGAATTGTTTAATAGACTTAGGCAAATGTTTTATTTGGCTTTGTATATAAGAAAAGCTACTCTGAAATACTTCTAGATGCAAAATAATAAAATAATAAATAGATACACATACACAAATGTGTTGCAGTAGGTCACTTTTAGTGCTTGAAATAATTTATACTCAGTCTGGGGAATGCGGGGGATTGAATACACACCCTCACTTAGGCTAAGTACATGCTAAATCCCTAAGCTACATCTCCAGAATCTTCAAGTATAATCATAAAGGTAAATAAAAAGTTTAAATATCTTGCAAATATGTATGAGTCAAAGAAAACTGAAAAATATTGCTAAGTGCTTTATGCTACATTGTTTAGACACATCCTACAGCAGAGGGTTAATGAGACCATCAAATTTTATGTTGTTGTTTTAGAAAACAATCCACAAGTATTTTCCAAGAAAGAAAATAATTGCATCAATTCTTCAGTATATTGGCAATAATGCCAGAACAATTATGGATAATATCCTTAAGAGAAAAGAAAAAAAACTATCAGCATTCAAATTTCCCAGTACGACAAAAAGACATTAAAATGTCATCTCTATTGAATAAGCATTTGCTTATTTGTGCAAATATAATTACAGAAGTAATAAATCACATTAAAAAAATGAAAGCCAACAGAAGATAGCAGAATGGTATGGAAAAAATGAAAGAATAAAATCTGATAAAAGAGGTAAGGAAAGTAATACTTAGTTTTGAGTATGTTTCCTCATGTTACTCTGACACTTAAAACTATAATAATATTTCATATTCACTCCAAATAAACATTAAAAATCAACCAATATTGAATACAAATAGTAACAAATAAATCTACTTTTCTATAAATAATCAATTCAGCAATAGAGAAAGAAGTAGGAAATAACAGACAAACCTGAATAATTTTGAAAACAGTATTTTTACTAAGTACCATTCCTTACAGTAGAATTCTAACACAAAAGGTGTGCAGAAATAAATTATAGTATAAAAACACCGAGAAATAACTACTATAGGAAAAAAAATCATCCATGTATCCTAAACTTCATGAACAAAAGTATAAGAAGAAATAGAGTATTTGCATAATCTCTTGCTGTGATTGAGGTTTGTTTTTTTCTTGTTTGTTTGTTTCCTTGACTAAATGGGCCTTGAACTCACAGTGATCTGCTTGGGTCTGCCTCCCAAGTGCCTGCTATTTGCACAATCTTAAAGAATCTTCTCTTCAAGTATTCCTTCCCTGGGAAATAAATAGTGAGGAAACCTGAGAGACACCATCATCTTAAGTAACCAAAATAGCTTACAAAAAAATTAGCAGCACTGAGACAAAGGTACCATGTATCACAGCCTTACTTCAGTGGCATTCTTGTCACTAGTACGGAAGGTAGCTCTTGTAAGACTGGAAGAGCACTTTTAAAAGTTATCGAGAATCCTAAGTATGAAGTTTATGAAAAAATAAAGATTTCTAAGACTAGGTAAGACCAAAAAGACCTGTCAGTTGAGTACTGTATGGAATACTGGGTTGGCTCCATAAGCTAGGGAGAAATGACAGTATAGAATATCTCCTTTGGAGGTACATGAAAATCAATGTAGTTCATTAGCAAGTTATCTGTATTTTTTAAAAAAAAAAACTAGTAAGCAAGTCTCTTGACTAAAAGGAGTTGACAGATCTGATCTGATAAAGTCATAGCATACAACTATTAAAGAAGATATGTGCATACACACCAAAAAGATACTATGTTTGTTAAGAGGACTGCTTTTTATGATCTGATATGATTTTCTTATATTTTAAGGAAAAAGATACAATACAGTGCTTCTCGGTCTTGCAAAAATGAGCCTACAATCAGTCTGTGCAACTCAGTTCCATAATCATTATACTATAAATCTGAAGTCTGAGCATATATCAGTCACTGTAAGAGACATCGGAAAATGTCTCAAAACAAAGCATGGTTTAATGATTTTAAAGATTTATTTTTATGTGTGTGGGGGGTGTATACCATGTGTATGGGTGCCCACACACATCAGGAGAGGGTGTAAGAACTACTGAAATCAGAGTTATAGGTAGTTGTGAGCTGTTCAACTTTGGTGCTAAAAACTGAATTTGGGTCCTTTGGAAGAACAGCCCTGAAATCTGTGTCATAGTAAAGGGTCTTGGAATCACAAGAAAATCAAAACATGGTTCTAAGCAACCACTCAAAAAGAAATATTCCAATAAAGATGTTCATCTGCACACGTGGAACACTCCTGGAGCTTGGTTTGTTGAATTTCAGAAAATTCTTGGGTTATATTTCCACACTTGGTAACTAATAAGCAGTTATATTCACAAACAAATAAAATTTTTTATGAAAGCCTAACTACTATTTATAACAGCTCAGAATCTTTAACAGTGAGACTCTGTCTCAAAGGAACTGAGAGAGAGAGAAAATATGACTTTTCCTTCCTCCATTACAAAGTCCTGTCAAGAAGAGAAACAACCATTTTTCTTTTTTTAAAAAAAGGAAGGACCTTTTATTGTAAATTATAAAAAAGCACATGCTTCTTGATGTCATTATATTGGCATTCATTCCATATCATCTTCACAGTCTTGCATGGCTTGTTTTGTGTTAACCTAAGAAACAACCATTTTCAAGTCTATTAAAACTCCTCTTTGAGTGAATCACAGAACTAGTTTTAATGTCTAGGTTAACTATGCTTCTAGTTATATTTTATTTAGACAAAAACTGCTTTTAAATACTACAATAATTCATGGGTATTCTAACATATCTCCTATAGAATTTTAGAACATACTAGTTTTTGTTATGTGTAGTTCAAATTATATATTACTTATAATCTGTAGCACTGCATTGAGCCAAATTTCTCTACTTTTTAGTGCATACTCAACTAGAATAAGTACTTTTTCTTCTTTTACTTATATGATCTTTTGTTGTTATTATTCTTGTTGTTTTACTTGTAAATTTGTTGAAACAGGATTATATGTAGCCCAGATAATCTGTGAATCTGTCAGCCAAAGAAGACCTAGAATTCTGATTCTCCTTTCTCTAACTTCTTTACACTAGAATTTCAGTCATGTGTCATCACATCATTTTTTTTGTTTAAGCAGGATGTTACTGTATAGCCTTCACTGGCCTGGAACTCACTTTGTAGATCAGGCTGACCTTGAACTCACAGAGATCTGTATGTCTCTGCATCTCAAGTGCTCTATATGACTTCTTAATCAAAGAAAAATGTTATATCTTCAAGTTCAAGACAATATATTCAATATCAAATGGAATTTTCACACCCATTATTATTTATAATATGAAAGATCATTTTTGATGGGATATTTTTAATATCACCTTAAGTTCAGTAAGTATCCTAGGATATTATCACCCAAAGATATCAGACAAAACATTTACAATTTTAAATTTTAAGATGATACTGAAATTTTTCTAAATTATTCATTTGCTCATTTGTTAACTCACTCAACAAACATTAACAACACTGTTCTACATCAGACACTGCTTTAGACTATGAGTAATTAGTTCCAGAAAAAATACAGTCTCTATCATCCCACATCATGTACTCTAAGTAACATAAAGAACTAAATTATTAATAACTGTGCCATAATGTTGTAACAGTTCTAAGAAGAAAATAATGGGTAAGGTAAGAACACAAATCACCAGTACACCCCTGGCACTTTCTTCAATAACAATATTCGTAGTCCAAAATGGTTACTATTTTCTTTGTGTCCAGAAATGTAGCTAGGTTGAACAATGTATTGAGTTTATTTTGAATAATTAAATTAATTGCAATGGTTACATATAGCTAGTAGCTACTGTCTTAGAACATACAGGGACAAACAAGAACACAGATGCAGACAGAGGGGGGCTTAGAGATTAGTCAGCATAGAGACTAGAACAAAAAAAAGAAAGTGAACTAAACATAGCCCTCCTCAGAGAAACAAGCCTAAATTTAAGTCTGAACAAGGATGAAAACAGTGATATGTCATTAAGGTCATCAGTGACTGTTCTTCAAGACCTCCTCACCATTACCCCTATATTTGAGTATTCTACCCAGTATATAGACAAGAGTCAACCTGTGGGACAGGAAGGTTGGCAAGCAGCCCTGTCCCTGAAGCTCATCCTCCCCTGCCTAAGGAGGCAGAAAGACTGTAAGCATCAGAGGGTTCTCAGAGCCCTGAAGGGAGGGATTTGATAAAGACATCCTATTTAGGACTGAGTATTCCAAGGTCAGTTGGTGGTCAGTCTTTCCCTCCCTCCATCCCTCACCCCCCCCCGTGTGTGTGTGTGTGTGTGTGTGTGTGTGTGTGTGTGTGTGTGTGTGTGTGTGTTAAGTCTGGCTGTGGTCTCTGTATTTGTTCCCATATCAGCTTCTCTGATGATGGGTGAAGAATATTCTTAGGAGTCATTTTATCACTAGCTTTTTATTTTTTGGTTTTTTGTAAGATCAGTAGTATTTGGTTTTACCCTACGTATCTGGGCTATCTAGTCTCTGGTTTTTGGTTACCCAAGCAGTGTCAGACATGGGCTCCATCTCATGGAATGGCTCTTAAGTCAAATCAGATATTGGTTAGTTACTCGGAAAAGCTTTGTGCCACCATTGCACTAGCATATCAAAGGTTTTGTGTCTTGGTTGGTATATATGCTTCTTTTTTGGAAACATGCAAAGTAGCTTCCTATACCAAAGACACTAGAACATAGGGGTAAAGGTTCTATATAGGCGCCACCTTTACCTCTCTAGGTTTAATAAGTTATATGGGTGTTGCCTTCATCAATAGGGCCTTGCTGTCAGTAGAGCAACGTACTGTCTTGGCAACTATTGTACAAATTCTATTTAATACTACAATACAAACCTGGAGCCAGAAATTAGGGGAAAGCTGAAATATCAGAGAGACAGTGAAAAAACCACAGCCAATTCTCACCCAGCAAACTTCTCAGGCTGAACAGGGTAGGTGCTGTCTTGCTGAGTCCTCAGAATGACCAGGTGTGCAGGCAGAAGCAGCTGGTTCCTTCCCTGCCCAGCTATTTTACTTCCTAGTTCAACTTTCCTAGAGCTAAGATTAAAGGTGAGAGTCACCACAGCCTGGCTCTGTTTGGCCTTGAACTCACAGAAATTTCAAGTGCTGGGATTAAAGGCATGGGTCATCACTCCTTTACCTTCATGACTTGGCTCTGTGGGTGTTTATGTCCTTTGATATTCACGACTATATTTATTAAATATACAATATATCACTCCAGGCCATTATGGCCAATTCAATTATATATAACCTACTCACAGTACTGGAAGCTTTATCTGGTGATAAGAGATCATCAGCCAGGACTCAGTCTCCCTCATTACTTAGAGACTTCATTAGTGTCACCTTCATAAATTTTAGGAAGTTTCTGTTGCACAGTTTTCCAAAACATACCTTAAATGCCCCTCAATTCTATTTCTCCCTTCATTCCCCCCTCCAAACCTGATCCTCCTGTTCCAGCCCCTGCCCTCACCCCTAGTCCACCCATAAAATCTATGTTTCCCCTCTGAGGGAGATCCACATGTCCTGTCCCCCCATCATCCCCACCATGTCCCCACTAGCACCCCCCCACACTTGGCTACAGCCTTCCTTGTTACTTAACCTCTCTGAGTCAATGGATTGTAGTGTGATTATATTTTTAGCACTCTCCCATCCTTGTGCACTCCTCTAAAAAGGAAAAAAAAAAAAAAAACCTACCATGTCCAATTTGTGTTGCCCATATATACTCATTAGGGCATGTTCAAGCTCCCAGTGGCCAGCCCCTTAAAGATAACTTAGTCCCACACCCCCTGCTAGAAGCTATTGACTATGAAGAGCTATGCTTAGCATCCTTATCACAGTTTTTAAGAATTCTCTTCAATGGCTTTCTTTTTTCATTTTTGAGAAGGGTGAGGTAAAGTGGACACTGAAGCCTTCTGTGTCTCTCATTCTCAACTATGAATCTGCAGTCATCAATACCACTGAAAAGAAGCTTCTTGGTCATAACAGCCAGTGGCAGCACATACCATAGATCTCTACATGTTCCTAGGTGGCAGCACAAACCATATTTTCAAAACTTATTAAATATTCTATAAACTAATTTAGCACTCCTAACTTTTTATCCCAATACAATACTCAATAGCTTCCTAATTAAATATATGCTGACTTAATGTTTGGGTTTTTTTTCATTCTCACTATTAATTTTTTAGGACACCATACAAAGTAATGGGTTTAATGACATCATGTCATCTTTATAGATGTGTCATTTTCCTTTGTTCTCACTTGTTTCCTTTCCCCATTTGCCTCTTCTATGTTCTCCTACTCTCCCTCCCAATGGTTCTCATCCTTCCTTTATCCAGTTAGTCCTTCTACACTTATGTCACATGCATTCTACCACTTCTTCCACCTTCTCTATTTCCTACCTCCATTAAATCTTTTCCTTCCCTCCATGATTCCATCTAGTCTGTCTGTCTGTCTCTCTCTCTCTCTCTCTCTCTCTCTCTCTCTCTCTCTCTCTCT
>PVIH01023334.1:0-25059 GCA_004025045.1 Sigmodon hispidus
CACACAGACACAGAAACACACAGCATCCCCACAGACACAGAAACACACAGCATCCCACACAGGTCTCAGCCACCTTGTGGAAATGGCCGCTGTAAAAGCACCCGTGTCCTCCTCCACCCGCCTCCATCTAGCTTGATGTCCTATTCCACTTGGCACTCTGGGTCCAGCTTAATGGTCTGACTGCTTTAGCTGTGGCACCTACTTAGATCAGGTGGCATTTGTCACTGTGCCCAACTTATTTCATTGGCAGAATGTGGAATATAACAGGACTTCATTTTTTTAAAGAGTGGATAATATTCTGCTGAATATACATACCACATTTTCCTACATATTTGCCCCTAGAGGGACACTTGGTACCTTCTACCTCTTGAGTATTGTGAATAGTGTGAATGCCCATGTTTCTTTCAGGTTGTGTTCCCAAGTTTTATGATTTAATACCTGAAAGTGGGACTGTGTGTTCCACCTTAGTTGTAGGTTTGGTCTTCCCAGGGACCCATGAACTGTTTCCCTTAGTTACACTGTTTCACTGTCCAGTAAACACCATGCATGGGTTCTAGCTTCCCACCCCAGTCGGTGTTGTTGCGTTTAGTGTTTGTTTCCAGTGTGAAAGGTGGCATCTCACAGACATTTGATTTACGTTGCTCTAGCAATGCAGGGCATCTTTTAATATATTTGCTGGCTGCTCAGATTGTAGCTTTGGTTTATTCTGCATCCACTGCCCATTGTTACACTCTGTTTTCAGGTCATACTTATCCTCTCCAGATGTTTATTTCCTTCGTTTTCTTGTAATTTTATGATCAGGGTCTTCTGTCAGGTCTCTGTCTGGGGTGAGTTTGTATAAAGCCCAGAAATGGCTCAACCGCATTCTTTTGTAAGTGATACTTGGATTCTCTATCTTTCTGTTTACTCTTGGCTTCCTTCATTCCTTCCAAGGTTTTCAGTGCTCTATCGGGAGATCTTTTCTTGGTTCCATCAATCTAGTTGCTCAGACATGACTGTAATTGGATGGTCATGATCTCCCTCCCGGACAGTCTGTCAAGAGTGCACAGAAACTGGGTTCTGGGGTGATAGCCCAGAACCCTGCAGCCTGGTTGAATCTGTGTTACATATGCATTACCTGGGACTTCCATTTCCTCCCTGGCATGATTGCCCTGATGAAACTGTCAGTACCGTTTTTGGTAACAGCATCCTCTGTCTGCTGACTCTAGCAGGTGTGCTAGAGGGTGATGTTAGCAGAGGACTAGCCTCACACATGGATGGAACCATGTTGAGGGGCCCTCTCTGCCCTTCTTTTATACGTTTATCACTAAAGGGTGTCACAAAGCATCTTTTCTACATCAGCCAGGCCGATAGTGTGTCTCTGCCCTCCTGTTCATGTGTATTAACCATTCTTGCCTTCTATAAATCAGTCCCATTTGGTCAAGGCATGACATCCTTTCCATGGGTATTGACTTGGTTCTAGTGTTTTCTGGGGTGCTTGTAGTCACAGGAAGGACGTTAGCTCATAGTTTGCTCATAACACGCATCTGTGTTGTTTTGGTGTCAGGATAAGTCTGACCATATAAATGTATTTGAATGGACTACTTATTTCCTTATAGCTTCATGGATGTCTTTGAGGAGGATTGATGTTTGCTCCTCTGTATGAGGTGGCAGTGGTCAACAATGAAATTGTCTGGCCTTGGACTTGAAGCCTAACCCTATTCAGTCTCATAACTACCTACAGATCAGCCCCGATGTTTTTATTTCCACCATAACTCCATGGCAGCTTGTTCAAAATTAAACGTTATAGGGAGAACCCACATTTACTTATGGATTAGAAAGCAGGAAGGCGATGATCATTTTCTCTTCAGCCACCTGTTTTGTGATAGTACATGAACTAAGATAAAGCCTGAGATAGACTGGGGATGCTGCAGGCTCGGCCTCTGCATATTGTGGACTAGGGATCCTTAGAAAGCAGCCTGTAGTCTCTGCCCTCTAGACAGGACATAGCCCCTACCGTGTTGACATCAGAGCGGCTGTGAGTGTCTACAGATAACTTTCACGAGCAATCTTCCCTTCTGAAGGAAGGGGGTGTCATCTGACCCTCACTTGAGAGTGCTGCCACCACCCCAACTGGCTAATGTATACAGGAGGTAGAAGGTTAGCTGGAGTGGGGACACCAGGGATACAGCTTTCATGAACTGTCATCCGTGTTGGGATGGATCCTTGGTGATGTAGCCATCAGAGTCACCTGTGTGTGTCCCTTAGGTGACCTGACAGATGTACTTGCATGTTCTGTTGTGTCCTGTCAGCATGAAGAGACATGTTAACATGACACTTGGAAGTTGCTGCAGTACACCCAGACAGAGGTGTGCGTAGCTCGGGTGAGACGGAGGAGCTGAGGTGCACTGGTGGAGGCAGGGGACAGTGGGACAGGGGGGCAGCCATGGCAGCTGAGGCCATGCATCTTGTTGGACGGAGGCAAGGATGGAAAAATAAAACCCTAACATCCACTAGGACCAGATATTGTGATGGGCTCCCAAACTTGTGTCTTATACTTTATGCAGTAAAATTACAGGAAGATTTCTGTGTTTTCTTTTGGATGGTAGAGGTCTTGTGGTTATTTATTTCTAACTTAAATAACATATGGCTAACGTTAAAACACATGCAAACATACACAACAATCTTGAAATGATGAAGAGAATAATGAGCACAGCAAGCATCTCTAATCGCACCATCTATGTACAGTAAGGCCCATCCTTTCATGTTTGGACGTGTGTACTGCATTTGCACACTTCATTCATCACAGCACATAAGTCTGTACTCTACTTCCCACCTGGTATTCTACCCTCCGGCTGTTTCACTTTACAGGTTAGAACTGATTTTGCAGAGGAAAACCCTCCTACTTCAAACCTTCTTACTGACTTCATGAGGCAGCAGAGAGTCTCACCGAGACCCCTGCAGGACTCTTCTTCACCACACACACACTGCCAACAGGATCCCTCAGGCCCAGGGAGCATGCTCAAGATGCCCAGGGCTCCATTGCTCACTGACACAAACACAGAAACCGCCAGCCCCTCCGCACTCCTTCACTGTGCCAGTGTCTGATCACAGTGTAGGTTGGTCCTTAGGCTGCCTGCCATGGCCATCACTGTCCCAGTATCTTACATAGAGCAGAGAGACATGTTTGGAGAAGCCACTTCAGTCCTGGGGTGGGGGAATAAAGACAGGAGCACAGTGGCTTCATGCCCACTGTGAGAATGGTCTCCTGACGGACTCGTCTCTGGGTCCCCAGACCCTGTTATAGGTGGGACTCCCTGGTTTCTGTATTTCCTCAGCTGGCCAGCTCTTCCCTTCTCACTTCAAGCATGAAATCCTGTGGGCCAGGGAGCAGACAGTCACCCTGCACATGCTGTCTGAGATACAGAAGCTTTGTCTCCCTTTGGAAGACCTAGCTTCCAGGCATTTATGATTTAAATCTCAGAGGGCATCCATACTTCCATATCTTTGTAGTTCACTACAGTGCCAACACCTGTGACCATTATAGCATAGGCCAAGGCCGGGCCAGCCTGGGATACAGAGCCACCACAGTGTGCATATGGCAAAGCCTGTTCATACTTCATAAAAACAGGAGCTAGAAAATGACATTTTTATATGATTTGGCTCTTTTCTCAAAATATGATATTAATTTTGATAATGAAGAACAGAATAGGCCTGGCCCGAAGTCAGTCTGTGTGAGGGCGAAATTGGATCGACCCTGGCTCTGACACCATGGCTGTGAGCAAGTCCCATTTCACTTATGTCACTGAACCAGGTGGCCATTCCATCCTCTTATAATTTTGTTGCTACACTGTCCAGTGGTTATTCTGTTTCTTATGTAAGAGACCCTCTATAAGTATATAGGCACCTCAATAAGCACCCACAATTCGAGCCAGACAAAGTGCCCACAGGAGCAGAGACGCCTTAGGCTATGTGGTTTCAGGCCATTTAGGACAAAAACAGAGGTTCTTCCCTCTGTTTTTGACAAGTCCTTGCCATTGAGACTCTGGGCAGCTAGTATTGTGCTGTCCAATACTGTTCAGAAGCTGTGGTGACCCACTAGACTCAAAAGATGCTCCCGCATGGGAAGAAGGCCAGTGGTCCCTCTCCAGAAACCCTAGCCACTCTCCTCCCCATCAGCTGTAAGTAATCCCACCCCTGCTGCATGTGGTCTTGGGAGGTCACCAGCAGTATCTATGGCTCTCCTGGAATAGGTGTGCTGTGTGGACCACAGGTTTTACATGCCCATCTAGAGTGTATAGAAGGCAGAAGGTAGCTGAAGTGAGATGTTTTAGATCAGCTATGCTTTTGCAAAGTAGCCCTTACCCATGCTCTGTAAGGCAGCCTGTAAACTCCTTCAGACACTGGTTTGGACTTGGGTGGAATACATCTGTTGATGGCACTCTATCTGGACTGATTAGATAGATGTTTTTCATGAGAAATGAAACATTTGGTCACCACTGCCTGAGGACTTGGGTGCTTACACATACACTTTGGTGGTTTCTGTTTGAAGAAAGTATTTGGAGAAAACCATTTTCTACACAGAAACTGATCCAGCATCATAGTGAAACAACCAGAAGCACATTCCTCTCAACAGCTGTAGAAGCTACCTCTGTCCCCAGCCCTGGAATCTGAGGAGTCCAACTCTTTCTACTTCTGCCCTCCAACATGCTGATCAATATAGATCCTGTCAGCCAGCTATAGTACAAACTCAGTAACTTGTTTATAGACACATATAGCCACTGTATTTGTCACTTGTCATATTACCTTCACAGCCACGGTTACAGTCAGTGCCACATCCTGCTCAAGGAACCCTGAGTTCTACCCAGCTCAGGGGATTTATTGAAAGAGCAGAGACTGCCCTGTAAGGTCATGCATGACAGACACTTGACTGTCAGCTGCAGTGACTGTGCATGTGATCCCCACAAGGTTTCTTTTACTAGTTCCTGCCCCCAAATCCCCAGAAAAAGCACCCAAACAAAGATGAACGAGGCACATCCTCCTACCTGGAGTAGTAAGACTCCACCCCCAGGGCCTCCCGGACGCTGGCAATGTGCTGCTCCAGTGCAGAGCTGGTTGCTATGGGCAAAGTTGCATTGCTGCTGGCTTGGAAGTCACTGGAACCTTCCACTGAGTTATCACCCAGGTAATGTTCATGAAACTTCAGGATTCCTGCAACAAAGGAAGCATGGCAACGTTAGGGATGGCTGGTTAGCAGTAGACATTGGCCAAAGGGAGGAGAGGGAAACTTGGGTACTGTGTGACTTCTCTGCCAAGCTTACTGGTATCCATGGTTACAGGCTTTCTAAACTGGGGCAGTGTCTGATCACTATGAAGACACAGGGTAGCTTCTGATGACACATGCAAAAGCCCTGAGTTCGGATTGCTTTCTGTGCACTTTCAAAATGACACTCTGGGGAGTCCTGCTTCATGATGGGTATGTGAGTATCCAGATCAAGCTCTGGCAGAGGCTGAAATCCTAAACAAATTCAGAACTAGCCAAGTGGAAACTGTCACAAAAGACCTTTCATCTCACAAAAGCAAACTGTGCTAAGCATATAACCATTTTAAAATAAAGCTAACTGGCCAATGGCCACTAATGGCTTAAGGGAGGGAAAATGTGGTTCTGTGAAATAAAGGCAGCCCACAGTGGCTTCTTGGCAATAAGCATGTCTTGGCCGAGTCTTCACATGGTAACGAGGTATGCTGGTCTTCTGATTGGACCAGAGCCCTGGCAAAAGTTTCAGTCTCATTAACAGCACAGAGAACAAAAAGGACACAACAGGCGCCTAGTTACACATGGCTCATTGTCACATAGATCACATGCCACCTGTCAAACATGTCCTCAACAATGCAGCCATGACAGAGAAGGCACTTGACAGTTGCCAACTATCAACTCTGTGTACAGGAGTGTGAGCCCCCTTGGGAGGCAAAGATGCAGACATCGTTCATTAGATCACTAGAAAAACCACAATTTAAAACAGCATTGAAAGGTTAGGGTTAGGGCTTTGTCTGTGGAAGCCCAGGTGAACATGGCCATCAGAGAAAGGTGGCCACGCTGATGCAGAGCAGGTACAGGTGCTCAGAAGCCACTGCCCGGACACCACCGCCTTTGTTGCAGATTGAGAGAGAAACTTGTCACTTTTCCCTGGCAGCTGAACTTTTTACAGACATGCAAGAAGCCCATTCTTCAGGATTCCCAATTATAAGACCTACTTCTCCAGTCAATAAACCCTAATTGGATCTGGTGTGTCTCCAACATGGTGAAGCCATCAACATTTTATTATGTAAGAAATATGGCCCCACAGCCAATTAGTAGTTTTGTATTCAGTGAAACTTGCATCCTGCATGTTTACTGCTGCTTTAATCAAGGAGGATTTTTACTCCTAAAACAGATTTTCAACAAAACTAGTATTTAAAAAAAAAGATTCTGTTGAACTCAGAAATTCCTAGCTTTTGACCTTAGTTATGAGCCACAGGAGTCACCATCACTCACCAGGAGTCACAGTGACCAAATCACAGGGAGGAAGAGAAGAGCTCATGAGTGTGTGGTCTTCACCCAGAAGCTGATGAGCAGCTACCTATACACAGGCTGCCGCATCGGCCCTTCTATTAGTCTTTCCTGTTGGATGTGTCCTCATCCATGCAGTGGGGAGCAACTCCACGGGCTGACTGATTAGTAAGTAGGATGCCCTACCATGGAATATCCACTGCAGCTAAGGAGATGGCATCTTTCCCCCCTTAGTGCCTCCCCTAGCCTCCTCACTTCACAGAGACCTCACCTGCTCCAGGAGCCAGTAGCCAGCTGTAGAGGTAGCCTGCAGCCAAGGAATAGTACAACACTAGTCCCCGCTGTGCATTAACCATCTCTAAGATCTGATCGATGGTGATGGGCGAGTAGGGGTCGGAGTCCTGTTGTCCCGTCTGTCTTTCCACCAGTAGGTCAGCAAATGCCCTTGTCCGACCCCTTTCTGCTACTGCCAGGGCTTCATCATGGTGGCCTAGGGGACAGAGGGACAGATGTTCTCACTGAGGGGACAACTGAGTACCCATGTGATCTGGAGAAGGAAACCCACTGCCTCTGTCCCAGCTGTGCTGGGATCGAAGGTACAGTGCTTCAGGTCCACTCCCAGAAAGGGATTATGATAGCCGCCCACCTAGGTCAGTGGATTCTATGAGGTCCTGAGATGCTGGGCAGATGTTTCTTATCACCATCTGTGTGGGTGGTGGCATTGCTGCTGTTACAGCTGACAGCCCATCCCATGTTGTGTTCCTGTCTTCCCATGGGCATAGGGCTGAAGCCTGAGATCTCTGTAGGTTTTAAGCCACTTCTCTTCCAAGCTTTCCTTTGGCCTTTCACTATACGTTCTCGCCCCATCTCCTCTAGGACACTGCACACTTGTCACTGTTGCTTGGCAGCTGAAGCCCCAGTGTGGAGGCATGACAACAGGAAGCCACAGGCTCCCAGTGAGGAATGCACTGCAGAGGACCAACTTCAGGATAAACACCAACATGGAACTGTTGCCACAGCAAGGACCACGGAGACAGAAGGCAAGGAGCTGAAGCCACAGTTCCAGTGGGTCTGTCTTCAAGGCAGCTTTAGGAGGAGGGGTTTATGTGAGTGCGTGCTGATAGTCTCTTTTACTCTATTAACTTATTAACTGGAACAGCAGGGACAGTTTCTGTGCACACTGGAAAATTAGCCACAAAGTCCTGGAAGATTTAACACTGTGATCATAATGGGCAATAAATTACAACCCCAGGCAAGAGCACACGCCATTTTTCAAGGGGAAACTTGAGCATTAGATGCATGTGAAGCACAGGTGGGCAGAAAGGCTTCAAATGCCCCAACTACTTTGGTAGTTTTGATGAACACTATGATGCCCAGCTTCACAGCCACTTTGACTACTTGGGGATCACCTAGGGGACACTTCTTGGTGTGCCTAGAAGGGTCCTTTAACAAAGGAAGACCCTTTGCTGAGCAGCAAAGCCCACGGGCTTGGGTGTCAGCATACAAAGGCGATGGAGGAAGGCGGCCGAGCACCGACATTCATCTCTCTGCTTATGACTGTGATGTGACCAGTTGCCGCCTGCTCTCATGGACATGGGACGGCACCCCAGACAAACCTTCTGTAACTTGTTCTTATTACGTGTTTTGTCACAGAAAAAGCAACTCACAAATATCTTCTGGGAAGTAGCAGGCAATGGAAGAGCCAAGAAGGGGGGCACTGTGGCTACCAAAGCCACAGAAGGGTGGCTGTGGACTGTCTGAGGGTGGGGTGGGGAAGAACCCTGACTGTGTAATACAGCTCAGGGCACAGGCTCACAGAGTACAAGCAACAGGTAGCGAGAATACAAAGGAGGCCAGTGTCACCTCAGCACATGACTTGAAGCAAGTGTTGATAGAAGAGACACCTGGTGCAGGAGTCTCTGGCAGAAGGACACTTGCTCTGCTTTCTCAGCATCTGAATTGCTCTGTCATTAAGCCAACTGTGTCACCCTGGACTCATCACCTGTGTCCATGACAGACAAGCTAAGCATGTGCTTGCTGAACCCCTCAGGACATCACTGGCACTTGCACCCAGTGCTCTGCTAGTCTTTGCTGGGTGTGGCTGCACACTTTGTACCAATAGCCAGTCATTCCCTTCATTACTGAACAGTGTGGACACACAGGCTTTTTGTACACAAATGCACACACACAACACCAGCTGCTCTCACCGAGACTGACGAGCACCCGCTGCAGGGCCTGGTAGGATGACGTCTGCAGGTCAAAGAGGGAGAGCTTGTAGTCTGTGCTCAGCTGCGCCTCGTGCCGGATCGTTTCAAACAAAGCTGATGCCCTGTACAGCTGCAAGGGATAGAGACTGTCACCCATGCTCCATAACTGACACCCAGCCTTTGGGCGCACAACCTAAAAGCACCTTTTAAAGGGTTTGAAAGGATGATGGCCAGGCAGGTCCCTATGGATCTGAAAAACTATCTATCCCTCAAGCCACAGTTAACTATAGTTTACATGACTAATCTTGGACATTGGAAGGGATATGGAAGATTAGGACTTGTGGACTGAAATTAAAAAAAAAATTAAAAATCTGTTACAAACACAAACAAGATCTGGTTTTGATTTAAACAATGAAAACCCTCTACTCTGTCACCAGACAAATGTGACCCTCTCCCTCAGGCCTCGGTACACTGAAGATAGACCAAGTTTGGCAATGAGACGAGGTGTCCTAGGACACAGAGCCTTAGCTTTGTCTGCGGATAAAGATGCCATCCACCTTCCCAGAGGATTTTGAGGAATAATGAAGGAAGCAAAAGTACTTTCAAAACTAAATTCCTGCATTAATATAAACATTTATTCTTATATGTAGAAAATGACAGAATTAATCCTTTAAATTGCTTTTAATACTTTTTTTTAAAAAAAAAGATTTTTAATTTTTACTGGTGTGTGTGTCTGTAGGTGTTTGTGGCGGTCAGAGGAGGGTGTTGGCCCCCTGGAACTAGAGTTATAGGCAGCTGTGAGCTGCCCGATGTGGGTGCTGGGAATGGAACTCAAATCCTCTGCTCTTACCTGCTGAGCCATTTGTCCAGCCTCATCTCTAACACCTCCAAGCACACAGCTCAGCACCCTAGCATCCCAGCCTGTGCTCAGGCTGGATAGAAGCCTCACTCTGCTCGTGGAGGGATCCCCTTTGCCTGGCACACCGTTCACAGTATTCAATCAAAGGGCCTAGGGGTGAGTTTGAAGCAGGCATCTCTGTTCCACCCACAGCCAGCGTGACAACAAAGTATATTCAGCTACTTCTATACATGTGACAACAGAGGCTTACAGCCCTCTGCCCTAATCGGAGACCTGAAGGGACATTAAACCCAGCAGCCATGTGTCCTGACCTTACCTCTCTGCTGAAGAATGCAGTCTTATATTAAACACTAACCACAGGAACAGCGCACAACACAAGAATCCAAGAAACCATTGTGAAGTATGACCTGTGGGTGGCTGGGATGTGGGCAGCCATGGCAGGAGCTCAGCTTACCTGGTGCTGGGCTTCCTCCAGGTTTCCACTCGCCCAAAGGGAGAGCCCGAGACCATGGCGAATTTTTGCCTCATCCTCTCTTCGGCCCAATTGCTCAGCCAACCTTAAACCTAAAAACAGACAGGGAAACATGAGAGGGGAGAGGGACCAGATTGATTCTGCTTCAGGCGCATGTAAGGAATGTTAACAGTACAGCTGTAGGGAATGCAGACCAAACCAGCCAGGGGAAAGGACTCTTCCAATGTTACAGGAAGTGAGGAGATGCCGCAGCAGGAACCCAGGTGATGGCTGTTGGCAGCAGATAGGTTGGTAGGGCAGGCAGAAACAGGAAAAACCAATGGACCCTAACCTGGCTGCCCTCACAGATACAAAATGCTGAGCTTTGCAAATGAAAACTCCTGGCTGATACATTTATCTCCCGGCTCTCTGTCTGGGAAAAGCTTTTGCTGACAGGTAGAGCAGCTAAGAACACACGCCTTCCTGTCTCACCCTGCAGCATTTAGTCAGCAGATAAAGAAACACATGAGTTTCTCTCGAAAGTGGAACAGTGCACAGCTGGACCCTGCTCCTATTACTGAAGCTGCTGACATGCTCCACATCCACTTTTCCCTCAAGCCCGAGACTCAGCGGGGTTGCAAAGCAAGTACAACTATGAGCCAGAAGGTCTAAATGACCATCTTCATTTTAATGGTCTTCACGTGGGCACCTGCAGTGTGGGTCACTCACAGTAAACCTGGGAGTTCCAGAACACAAGCTGCCACCGGGGCTTTGTTGGGGCAAAGTCTGGCGGTAACAGTTTGTTGTATTGGTCACTGTGGTGGTCTCAGTGTCACTCTGCCTGTATTCCAGTGTTCTCTGCACAGAGCAGGAGCCTTTGCAGAAGGTAGTGTGCGGCTTCCATAGCTCAACTGTACACACATTGTACACAGCTGCCACTCATCTACGCCAGGGCAGGAAGCCAGGGCAAAGCACTCTCTCTGGGTATGTGTGATTCCTGACTTTTAAAGGTCCTGAGTCAGCTGTGTGGCTGCTGTGAAGTGATGCTCAGGGCCAGACTCCTAACTCATGATATATTTCAAAACACATGACTCAAAGAGCTCAGAAACAGCATTCTGAGCTTAAATTATGCCAATGGGCAAAAGAAGTATTTGTAAATAATTCACATGAAAGACATGTATTCTTGGGAGAAACAGGATGGTTCTGGTGGTTCTTTTTTGTTTGTTTTTGTTTTTGTTTTGCTCAGATACATTTATTAATGCCACATTGTAAATGGTACTTAGGTAAGTGTACAACGATATTCCAGGTTCCCATCTAAGAAAGCTTGCTTAAGTTTAGTGGACAAGATTCATCTTGACTACCAGGGAACTTCTACAGCTGATAAACACTTTCAGCAATATAGCAGGATACAAGACTAACTCAAAGAAATCAGTAGCCCTCTTATACACTAAAGATAAAAGGGCTGAAAAAGAAATAAAAGAAACATCACCTTTTATAATATCTGCAAATAGCATGAAATACTTTGGTGTAACTATAACCAAAGACGTATCAGATCTGTTTGACAAAAATTTTAAATTTCTGAAGAAAAATTGAAGAGGATATCAGAAAATGGAAAGATCTCCCATGTTCCTGGGTAGGATCAACAGTAAAAATGGCAATTTTACCAAAAGCAATCTACAGATTCAGTGCACTTCCCATCAAAATCCCAACATATTTTTTTTACAGACCTTGAAAGAACATACTCAGTTTTATTTGGAATAACAGGAAAGCCAGAAAACAATTTTGCTCAACAAAAGAACTACAGGAGGCATCACCATCCCCGACTTCAAATTATACTGCAGAGCTACAGTAATAAAAACAACTTGGTGGATCAATGGAATCAATTGAACATCTCAACATTAACCCACGCACATCTTTTGACAAAGAGGCCAAAAATATCAATGAAAAAAAGATAGTATCTTCAACAAATGGTGTTGGCATAACTGGATTTTAGTGTGTAGAAAAATGCAAATAGATCCAAACCTATCACCTTGCACAAAACTTAAATCCAAGTGGATCAAAGACTTCAACATAAACCCAGCACATTTGCACTGGTGACCACTTTTTAAATATAACACCAGTAGCACAGACTCTAAGAACAACAATCAATAAGTGGGACCTCCTGAAACTGAGAAGCTTCTGTAAGGCCAAGGACACAGTCAATAAGACAAAACAACAGCCCAGAGAATGGGAAAAGATTTTTACCAATCCAATAAGTGACAGAGGATTGATCTCTAAAATATATAGAGAACTCAAGAAACTAGAGTCCAAAACCCTTAATAACCCAATTAAAAATGGGGTTCAGAACTAAAAAGGGAATTCTCAGCACAAGAATTAAAAATGGCTGAAAGGCACATGAAAAAGTGCTCAACATCTTTAGCCATCAGAAAAATGCAAATCAAAACAACTTTGAGATACCACCTTACACCTGTCAGATTGACTAAAATTAAAAACACAGATGACGGCCTGTGCTGGAGAGGATGCGGAGTGAGGAGAACACTCTTCCATTGTTGGTGGGAGTGTCAGCTTGTTCAGCCACTATGGAATGCAGTATGGCAGTTTCTCAGAAAACTAGGAATCAATCTCCCCAAGGATCCACCTATACCACTCTTAGGCATATACCCTAAAGACACACATTCGCACCCCAAAAGCATTAGCTCAACTATGTTCATAGCAGTGTTATTCATAGTAACAAGAACCTGGAAACAATCTAGATGCCCCTCAACTGAGGAATGGATTAACAAGCTGTGGTATATCTACACAATGGAATATTACTCAGCAGTAAGAAAAAATGATATTCTAAAATTTGCAGGCAAATGGATGGATTTGGAGAATATCCTCCTGAGCAAGGTATCACAATCCCAGAAGGAGAAGCAGGGGATGTACTCACTCATTAGTGGACTTTAAACAAAAAGCAAAGCACACCTACGCTGCAAACCACAACCACTGAACAACTTGGAATCTGAAGCACCTTGGAGCCCATTCCCTCCAGAGGAACACCTGACCCAGTCTTGATGTTGGGGTGAGGAAAGTGGATTTGCCTGGAGTGGATAATGAACTAAGCCACCTTAGGACCTCCTGCCCTTGCTGGGGAGGAGATAAGGAGATGGGGAGAAGAGAGTGACTGGGAGAGGCGGGAGGGGGAAGGGAGTTTGAACAAGGGGATGCATGGATAAAAAATGAGACTTTATTCATAATAAAAAGAAAGGAAAAATATTCATCTTGAGTGGACTCAGGGAGCAGTTAATGATGGCCATGGGCAGGTGCAGGACTGGGGCCTTTCAAAGCTTAGCTTCTTTTATCTTGATTTTATAAAGGATGAAGATCATTAACCCCATTCCTACCCAAACTTTCTGGAAAACCTGGGTATAGTAGGGTTTCATGGGGACCCAGACACTCTTTATAAGCCTTTGAAGCATCTCAGCAGGTCCAAGGCCACAGGCCACAGCAGATTCTACAAGACTCAGAAAAGGTGACTCTGGTTGTTCTAACCTTTAAAGCACCTGCCACACTGATCCCTTCGGTGCAGATGTCTGTTAAGTCTTTACCTCTGAGTCAGAAGTACAGTCTTTTGAGAAACTGCACTGGAAGACAAATTCTGTGAGAAATGGACCTTTCCAGGTTCCTGTTGTGTCCCCGTGAGAAGGGTATCCACAGGCCACTGGGCAGATATACTGGAGCTGCCTCCGGGGAGCCTGACCATTCCACTCTGACAAAGCCCCAGGCAGTCACTGTATTGAGCTCAGAATGGAAGTGGTTGTGTTAGTCGGCCTCAGGCCACATCATCTGGGTCTGTCCTGACTTAGACCTATGGCACAGGGCAGGCAAGGGATGGTGGCCCACAGCTCCATTGGAAGTCGGGGTGACTTCCAGCTCACCTGTCCTCTGCTTCAAGAGGCTGCAGAATTTGCTCAGCATGTGCAGTGTCTCAGCTGCTCTGCACATTAGAGACACCTGGGTAGGCTCAGGTGGAACTCTTGGTCACAAAACAACCACTGTGGAAAGCTTTTAGATCTCTATAGGACTTATCACAAGAAACAATAAAAATGAACTGCAGAGTTTTCCATAAATATAGAGTTATATGACAGTGCCCCAGTCAAACCAGCTGCTGGACGGAGACAGCATTTCAAGAGGGAATAAAGAATAAAGTACTTGCTGAAAATGCTGGGTCTCACAAATTCAACTGGAAACCACCCCTAAATGGCTGGACTGTTATAATACTGGAATTTAAGCAAAACCAGGGGCTCACTTTTTAGCTACAGACCCCCACCTACACAGCAGGATCCACATAGGGGTAGGCCAGTGGCTCCAGCTTCAGATCTCCACTATAGGTCTGTACATGGCACCAATTCCAGCCTCCTGCTTCCCATGCTAAGGACTTTCCCTGGGGTTGGGGAATAACAGCGTACAGCTTCCCCAACCCTGCAGTTTCTGTGAGGTCAGAACAACTCCAGATGGGGCTGAGCCTGCTCTGCAGTGAAACTTAATAACCAGGGTCAAATCATTGCATTTTTTCTGGCCCTGGTGATGTAGCTGCAACAATAGAGACAAACAAAATGGTTCTTGGGCTGGGACTACAATGGCAAAAAATCTGCCTAGTATGTGACATGAACTAACATGCAGTTCGTTCTCACCACTGTTGAAGAATAATTTAAAAGAGAAAAAAGGCTGTAAAAAGGTCAGTCTGAGTATGCCGTGAGAACTAAAATCTGGCCAAAGGGACCGCAGGTGGAAACCCTACAAAGGTGTTTCCTGGAACCAAGTCCTTCACTAGTGTCAAGCCCATCCCCCCAGCCACCCCCCCCCACACACACACAAACACACTGAGTGAGAGAGAGAGAGAGACCCTGTACACCTCTGAGGGCTTCAAGAGCAGAGCCCCTCAAGTATGGAGGAGAAAGGCAACCCCTTTGCTGTGAGACTTGGGCTCATGTAGGAAGGAAAGTGTGGTGCCCACTGGCTTTGGGTAACTGACAGACTCTGGTAGCAGTGGAGGGACCGGCATGCCCCCTTTTTCAGTTCTGCCCCTTGACATCAGTCTGTGCCCTGCCAGAGCAAACACTCAGAAGAAGCCTGGCCAGGCCCCACATAGACACACAGGGCCAGCAGCTACTGTGCCCGAGCTGAGAACTGTAAGCCGTCATGCTATCTGTGTATCTCCTAGAAAGTCACCAGGGCTTGGGGCAGTTGGACATGTTTCTGAAGTAGAACCTCATGATTTTACACCTCTAGGTCTTAAGGATCCAATTGGTGAGGGTGTGTTGTGTGCCCAGCCCAGTTTCTGCTATGAAAAGCAAAGAGTATTGGCTGTTTGGACAATGGGCTAAGGGCAATGACAAAACAGAGAGAGAGAGGCATTTGGAGAGCTGCAGCAGGACAAGGAAGTACCTTGAAACTATCAAGGGGCACCTGGAGGGGATGACATGGTCTGGGAGACCCTCACTGACTAGAGGTAGCAGTCTCTCCCCTGCTAAGCCTTTCACCTACCTTCCTGTAAGTACATGACTGCCTGGGAATAGTTCTGCAAAGCATGATGTGTCCTTCCCAGGCTGCTGTAGGACACTGTCTTGGCCACCAGGTCATTCATCTGTGCGGCAATGCTCAGGTGCTGTTCTTGATAGACCACAGCCCTTTCAAAGGTGCCCAGGGACTCGTAGGTCAGACCCAGGTTGCCATAGGCTCGGCCCTGGCACGTGGGGTTGTCGGTCTCCTCTGCAATCTGCAGGTCCAGCTGGTGATACTGCAGGGCTGTGTCATACTCCCCCATCTGCTGGTAGACACCCCCTAGGCCGCAGGCCGCATCACTCTCCAAAGCTCGGTCCTTCATGTCTCTGGCAATGTTCAGCTGTCGCTCAAGGCAGGAAATGGCTTGTTCATAATTCCCTAATTGGCTGTGGAGACTTCCCAGCTCTCCATAGGCCTGAGCTTTATTGGAGGCCTCCCCAAGCTCATGGGCCACCACAAGCCTCTTCTCAAAGCACACAAGGGCCTGCTGCAAACTCCCTGTAGCCCTGTGGGGATGCAGAAAGAGAAGCAATGAGGTCATTCTGTGCAGGTGCAGACATGCTAAAGCCCCTGAGAAAATGAAAAGCATTTGTCACTGCCACTTACTATAGAAGCCCTTAACTCCTTCTCTAGCTAAAATCCATCATATGCCCTTAGAGTGAGATGCAGAGGAATTTCATAATCTGGAAAGCAATTCAAAAGTCATCCCTTAGTGACCTTCCCAAGGGCCTGCGATTCAGTGGGATGAGCACCCCTGAGGAAACATAAAATATATTAATAGTCACGATGATAGCAAGGTCTGGGACTCGGGCCTCCCGGCCTCCACTACTGCTTAGAAGGGTGCTTTTGAAATCACTTTACAGGAGCTGTAAATCTCTCAGCCCGAGTTTCTTGGAGCAGGCCTTGGATGACAATTTAGTCTGACCTTTTCCTCCACTCCAGGAGCCCTAATCCCTGCTCCTCAGAGAGGCCCTGTCTGTACACACAGGCACCTTCTTGGGTCTCCCCCCGACCGGGGTGAGGGGGGAGGTGGGGGGAGCATCCCTTGGCCAACAAAGCCCTTTTGTGTGCTGCTCAGAGATAATCTGATCAAGAGCAGAAGAGTATGGCTTCTAGTGGCAAATGGAGCCAGTTGTCTGAGCATGTGGACTTCATTGACTGAGCCTCAGTTTCCCCCGTCCCAAAGCAGATAGACGTGTGTTTGGTACAGCATTGGGATACTGTTAGGACATCTATGCAACTGCCCAGCATGGGTGAAGCTTGATGCACAGGACCTGTTTCCTGTCCCTCTGTTACCAGATGGGGTTGAGTAACTGGTGACTACCAAATGCTGTACTAATAAATACATTCATAAACTTTATTGCACCATTTACATCCTTTTTACAGATGAATATGTCACCCAGGTTCCCCAGAGCTCGAAGCTTAGCCTGGGACTTATCCAGGGACTGGGCTAGGGACGGAAGATATTTCTGACACTCCTCTGCCTTAGCAAAGTTCAGCAGAGCCTTGAAGGCCAGGCCCAGATTGCAATTGACTCATAAAGGTCAGCTAAGCAGCTCCATCCATTTTCCCATCTCTATGAACTCTTGCATCTTGATTATTGTGTACTAAGTACTAAGTGTGAAGTCTGAGCCCTGCGCTTGACTCTTAGCTGATCCTTTGAGGCTGTGTAACCTTAGGCACTAACCCACCCTCTCTGGGCTTTGTTGTTTTTTCATATGTGACAACAATATTATCACCCACTTAACTCAATGAGTTGAAAAGCCAGATGAGAAGTGTGGGAACACACAGCCCGCAGCTGCCCTTCCCGCCTCGCCCTCTCCTTTCTATTGGATCTAGCTCCATTCCCTGTCCCCTTTACCTGTGTCCATTTCCTAGGCCCCGGTAGGCCTTGGCTTGGTCTTGCATGCGGTTCAGACTCTGGGCAACAGACAGGTACTGCTCATAGTACTTGATGGCTTCCTCGTAGTCCCCCAGGGCTTCATAGCAGTCCCCCAGGTTGCCGTAAGCCCGACCCCTGTCCAGCACAGACTCGTTCCCACTGAGCTGCTGCAGCATGGCCAGCTGCTGCTCAAAGTAGCCAATGGCGTCCTCCATTACGTTCATGTTCATCTTGGTGATGCCCATGTTGCCGTACACCTGGGCTTCCAGACTCGGCTCCTTCAGCTTCCGCCCCAGCTCCAGTTGTTCCTGGTAACACTTGAATGCCATTGTGTATTTTCCAAGGGCCATGTAGACAGCTGCCAGGTGCCCGTGAGACCGGCACTCCCCTGGCAAATCACTCAGTTCCTGATAGACCTCCAGCTCCTGTGTGTGATAACCCAAGGCCTTGTCATACTTCTGGACCATGCGGTATGCGGTACCTAGGGCAGCGTAGGCACTGGCCTCCAGCCGTCTGTCTTTCACGTGATGTGCTAAGCCCAGCTGCTGCTCATAGAACTTTATTGCACCATTTACATCCTTTTTACAGATGAATATGTCACCCAGGTTCCCTAGAGCTCGAAACTTAGCCTGGGAGTTATCCAGGGACTGGGCTAGGGACAGAAGATATTTCTGACACTCCTCTGCCTTAGCAAAGTTCAGCAGAGCCTTGAAGGCCAGGCCCAGATTGCAATAGGCTTTTGCTTGGCTCAGTTTGTCATGAAGGTCTTTGGCCAGGGCCAGGTCCTGCTCATAGTATTTCACAGCCTCCTGGTAGTTCCCAAGGCAATAGTGGGCATAGCCGAGGTTGTGGCAGACCTTGCCTTCTCCCTCCATGTCTTGGAGGTCAGGAGCAAGGCGGAGATACTGCTCATAGTAGGGTGCAGCCTGGACATACTCTCCTCTCGAGCAATGGAAATTCCCTAGGTTGCTGAGTGCCCGGGCCTCACTCTGGATGTCTCGAAGCTCCCTGGCAATATTCAGGTGGTTCTGGTAATGCTGCAGGGCTCGGTCGTGGGCTCCCAGGGCCTGGTAGGCTACAGCCAGGTTTCCGTGAGTTGAAGCCTGAGAGGCACGGTCATTCACTTCCATGGAAATCTGCAGCTCCTGACGGTGGTACTTAACAGCCTGGTCGTACATGCCCAGGGCATTGTAGGCATTGCCCATATTCCCGTAGGCTCGGCCTTGGGCTGCATAGTCCCTCAGCTCTTGGGCAATGCACAGGTGAGTCTTGTGGAGCTTCAGGGCTGTGTCATAATCACCTTTCATCTGGTGGATGATCCCTGGATTAAAGGGGAAGAGAACAGAAAGTTAGAGAAGGTGGTGTGATTTACAGCTCAATCTAAGAGTGCAATCCTGAGTCAAAGGCTTGAGACTCTCAATACTAAACACATGCGTCAATACTGTGAGGGGGATGGCTTCCCACATGTCAAACCATCGGGAAAACCAAACAGATTTGATGACAAAAATGAGAATATTTTACAAATAAACACACAAAATTAAAGGGCAAACATAATACACTAGAAAATATGTGAGATATATATGAAACATTTTAACAGCTGCTATGAAAATTTGTTGTAAAACTCAGTTTAGCTTAAAAAGAAAAAAAAATCAAGATCCCAATTTGCTAGAAGAGGCAAAAAATGATAAATGTCAACAGACAACAGACAACCAAAGAAACACAGAGAGAAATGGGGGTGTGGTGATATGTTATATATTTAATAAAACCAGTCTGGATTATCAGAGAAGAGATCCACCCACAGTCAAGCCAGGCAGAGGTAGCGCAAACCATCAGTCCCATCACTTGGGAGGCAGAGATCTTTCTGGATCTCAGTGAGTTCAGAGGATAACAGAGCAGGGGTAACTCACACTTTTAATCCCAGCATGGGGATCCAGAGGATCTCTGTGAGTACAAGGTCAAACAGCCAAGAAGTGGTGACCTATGCCTTTAATCCCATAACTCCAGAGGCGGAGATCTTTCTGTGTTTCTGTGAGTTCAAAACTAACCATCAGACAGTAGTAGTTCATGCTTTTAATCTTAGCCTGGATGTGATACAGCTGGGCAAAGAGGGTATTTAAGGCTGGCATAGGAAGACAGAGGAGGCATTAGAAGTGACCAGGAGTGAGGCTGAGGAAGCTGGAAGATAGCTGGGTGAGATTAGACTGTGGTGTTTCTCTCTTTGATATTTCAGCCTTTCCCCAATATCTGGCCCTGAGTTTCTTTTAATACCATTAGAATTCGTGCAACATGGGGCACTAATTTTCTTTTTAATCAAAGAAATGCAAAATGAATCAGCCTTGTAGAGCCATTTTACCTACACTAAATTAGCAAATAAAAACTTTAAGCACCCCCTATTACAGATGAGTTGCCCAGAAACTGGTGAACACATCGACTGTTGGGCATGGATGAGGACAATAACTGTAGAAGCCTAGTGCAAACAAGTGGCCCGGGTTCTGCTCTGCAGTCTTGTGCTGAACAGACAGAGTGGCTGTGTGTGCACGAGAAGAGCCAGAGCTCTGATCCCATAAGACAAGTGACATTTCTGGAGCTGTGTCCAGTCATGGAGCTGGAGATGTCACCAGCTTGCACTCTGGAAGGGACACACCTTTCAGACCCTTGCAGGGTTGGAGCCACTGAGATTCCCAGGAAGAAATACCATTCAACATTCAAAAGGTGGTGGGCCCTTTAATGGTGGGAACTTGGAGACATTGCAGTTAAAGACCCACTTTTATTCCTGTCCTCCTAAGCATGGTTTGAGCATCCTTGGACAAAACGAATCATTTACTGTCTTTCTTCTTTCTACAAATTATCTTGCCCAGCCAGGAATCTTTATGCGTGAATGCAAGCCCTGCCTGGCCCTGCTCTACCTTGAACCCAGGGCCATCTCTGCACTCAGCAACCCCTACACAACTTTTGGATTCTACTGCAGCAGTTGTGTACAATTCTATGTGATCACTTGCTGGTTGGGAAATAATACAAAGAAAGAGCCCAAGGCCTTCAGAGAAGGCTGCCAAGGGCAGCGTGCCTTCATGTAGCTTTCCCAACCCACCAAAAAGTAGGCCTTGTTGCTACCTCTGCCGTCCTACACAGCCAGCTGTACCCTCTTCTCCAGGAACCCAGCCAAGCATCAGGAAAGCACCCTATTATAGAAAAAGCACTCAACTTTAAACAAAATTAAGAGTCCTGTTTTATGAGCACACCTCCACCCCATTTAGTTGAAGGGCCTGGAGTCAGACAGACATATAATGTAGCTGAGCCTTTACTCGTTTTTGTTTTAAAATCTAAAGTCTTCCCCCCCATTCTTTTTAAAAAATAATAAAGCTAGACTATAATCATGTTAGAGATGTAGAATGAGAACTGTCCATAGTGGCACCTGTCTGTAATCCCAGCACCCAAGAGGCATAGTTAAGTGTTGTGAAGTCAAGGCCAGCCTGGACATCAAAAGACTGTCTCAAAAACACACAAAGAAAGAAAAAGACCATAATAAGCAACACATATGTATCATGCTTTGTGAATAGCACCTAGGATAGCTTGGCTAATGACCAAGGCAACAGAAGGGGAGTCTATTTCTCTTACTCTGGCCCAAGGGTCTGGGTAGTGAGCAGGGAGCAGTTGGGATGATAATGGCTGCCCAGAGTCACAGTGATTTGTGAAGGAAGCTGCTGCCTGCTGGTTATGGCAAACAGATCTGGTCCCCAGCCAGCTGCTGCTTCCTTATCTTCTCTAGGCCCACAAAGAACCAGAAGGGGCCTTTCAAAATTACAGCTTCCACACACAGGCGAGGGCAGAGAGGCTGGCCAAGCTGAGCTGGCCTTTCCCTCCGCTGTGTCCCTCATGGCAGGTTCTGGCTGCTGCCAGCCTGGGACATTCTGTCAGGACAGTGGCTCTCTTAGCAGCTGTTCTCTCTGTGGAAGAACATAAAAGAGCTGCCAGCAGATGACTGTGCACATGCCGAGGGGGAAATCTGCTGCTGCTCTAGCCCTTTCCAGAGTGTCACTCAGATGAAGACTTACAGAGGGGCTGTCTGCAAGGCTGCCTTAGGTGACAGTGCGCTGCAGGGAGGGAATTAAATGAAGATTAGTGGGGCAGACGAGCCTCACCAGGTATGTGCGGAGAAGATGCGTGGTCTCCACCTATGTGAGAATAATAATGTCCATCTCAGAGGTTGTGGTGAGGACCATGATGGCATGCTCAGCCCACTCTGTGGGGGTCAAGGTTGTCCGAGGAGGTCAGGCCAGCTGAGCAGTGAGCTCTCTGGGAGCACAGCCTTGGTTCTTACACACACAGTGGGCCTTACTTCTTATTGCCCAAACTGGGCTGTTGGAGCCAACAGGCTCTGTCCTCAGCAGTCAAGCACAGAGTTCAACTGTCCTCGTAGGAAACGCAGGGTCCGGGAAACAGGAAAGACACCTTCCCACTCCAGGCTTACTTTGTGAATGTTGCATTCGAGTTTCAGGAGAAGGAGTTACCAGCAGAATTCATGGACCCCACTTCTCTAAGCTGAAGGAAGCCCATGTGCTGATGGAACTTCTTACAGGTAAAGCAGCTCAGTGCCCCAGCTGTGCTTTCACATATCCTGGGGGGAGGGCATGGGGTGTTCAGGCACATAGAGGAAACAAGCTACAGAAAACCAGGCCATCAGGGTGTAGGGTTGTTACACTAGTCTCCTAATAGCTAAAATAATAAAGCTAGGCAGACAAGTTGGCACCCTGTGCTCTGTGTAGCCTTCTTTGGATCAGGATTTCATGTAACCAGGGCCCGAGGAAGTCTAACAACATTTTCCCATCTTGGAGACCTCAGCAGAGGAAGTGACCAGCTGGCCATTGGACTTGAGGTGCAAGGACATTGTGTGCAGATTGGGATAACAGTACTGTGTCCTGTGTTGCTCATGGTCACGACCTTCACACTTTATCTAGGGTGGGAGGGGACATGGTCTGTTGTACTTGTTCTTTCTGATCTTTTTATACACCAGATGTGGCCCAGAGACCCTATCTGTCAACTTGGTATTTCTGGATCCTCCTTTCAAGTTTTCACATATTATTTGTTCTATGTGTTTTTGGAAATATTTCAAAGCATGGGGTGGGACGGTGGGGACAGGCCTAGTAGACAGACGGCTAAAATCAAAGGGCACGGGAAGACAGTATTGTCCTTGCTGATAAGTTTCCATTATTTTTGCCAAAGTTGGACAGCAAAGTATATTTTCAAATGAGGGATAACTCTAAAAAATCACTCACCATATAACTTTATTGGCTGCAAGTGTCTTACAGGAAGGTAGGCTTTTCCAGGGGCTGTCTCTGCCTGATTCCAAAATGCCTCAAAACAACGCAAGGCCCATGTGCGGAGGGAGGGCTTGGGTCCCAGCTGGGCTGTTAAGTGAGACTGGCTCACTGGTATGCTTGCCTCAGTGGATTAACACAGCACCAAGTTCATACCTGGTAGACACTGAGAACAGGCCTGTGAAGCATACACCTTCTCCTGGATCCTTTCTGTCTGTGCTGGGAGGCCACCAAGAGGTGAACATCCCTTCCCCAGCATATATTCCTGTTGCTGTGGCATTCTGTTTTTACCACAGCCCCCAGTGATGGAGTCAGCAGTCATGTAAGGAAACCTTGCTTACCCCATTGCCTTCCCACAAACGCACTCTGAGGAAGCACCTGTCTTTTTACATGAGCTTAAGAAAATTGATCATGTGCTCTGTGGTCTCCTCCTGACACTGTCCCTAAGTCTAGGGCTGTGTAAACAGTGACAAGAAGCCACCCTAAAGCCCATATATATCCCATGGGCTTTGTACACAGCCCCTCTTCTTACTCTTCTTTGGGTAATCAGAGACCCAGGCTGCAGGTAAATTACTCAAAAGTCCCCTGGGCTTCTGTGGTTGTAAATCTCAGCTAGAGGGAAAGATTAATTGTATTATGAAGTAGGAGAAATAATAATTAAACCTATGACAAGGGGGCGGCTGAGCAGGGATGCTCCACAGTGATGATGAAGGAGGAGGAGCAGGCAGTGTCATCCCCAACAGTTTGGGCTGGATGCAGTGAGAGCATCTAATGGGAATCAGGCCCACTGTTAGTCACTCACTGATGGAGAAAACAAAGCATGCCTGGGTGTCATTTGGGACCACAGTCAAAGACAGGCAGCTCCTGGAAGGTGGTTGGTCACCTCAGAGCAGCCGCGCAGGGAGCTGATCTCAAGGCCTAGGGTAAAATTACTGTGATACTGAGTAGCTCTTCTGCCACCCTAGCTGGACCTCAGCAGCTAGGCCAGTTCAACTCTCTGGGCTCTTTCCGACCTGCAGAGAGTGAGCCACTTAAAGTGTCATTTACCACCTCCAGGCCAGATGTCCCTGCTGGTGCTCGAGGGCTCTGCCAGCCTGCAGGCAGCCCTGCATGCCCTTCCAATCTGTCCTGTTCGTCTTTTCTGCACTGCATGTGCTTGCCTTTCTTCCCTTGCTGTGGCTATGGTTGACTTTTCTAGTGAGAGTCCACCCCCACCCAATCTGGCCTTTTTCTTCATCCAGGTATGTTTTTCCCTATTCAGGAGAAATGGAGCACAGTCAAGGACTTGCAGTGCCAGGGTGTGGAGAAGTGCTGAGTGCCCTTGGGGTCAGGAGCATTAGGAGCTAGGGTGCAGCATCCCAGAGTCCCCTTGTGCCACATCACTGATACTTCTCCACACTGCAGGTGCAGGAGGAGGGGCCACAGCTTAAGAGCTACATGATCACGAAGCTTTGCCACCATACCAGGGCCAGCACTGCCCGATGGATGGGCCACCAAGACAAGCTATCCAAGCCTAGCAATTTACACTATATCCAACAAAGTGTGTGAAGAAGGAGTGACATCCAGTAAGAGAGTTTTTTCCAAAAAGCTTTTGGACACCTGTGCCTCTGGATGCTCTAATCCCCATCCTTGACCTAGTGAGACCATGGAAGTCTATGCACTTGACCCAGATAAACAAGTTTCAGTGGCATGAGTGTTGTCTTATGGGAAAGGTTTTTGATCAAAATTTGTTGTTAGAAAAGGAAAGGGGACCGGGACCGGTGCTCTCTGCGGCGTCACAGCGCACTCTGGAGCAGGAGCAGCTGAACTCTGCACCTGGCCACACCCACAGCTCCTGCTGCTGAGGGAATCTGCAAGGATCCCTACTGCGACCCCGAACTGAGTGAACTGAGCAAACCAATTGCAGGGGTCTCTGAGGGGCGGATTCGAACCCTGACCAGAGGTGAGGAGGGTTCGGCAGGCCTCAGAGCCTGTATCCTGGCCTGGGAGGGAGAGTTGAGCTCACATTGCTTCCGGTTCCGCCACCGGGACCGGTGCTCTCTGCGGCGTCCCAGCGCACTCTGGAGCAGGAGTAGCTGAACTCTGCACCTGGCCACACACACAGCTCCTGCTGCTGAGGGAATCTGCAAGGCTCCCCACTGCGACCTCGAACTGAGCAAACCAACAACTGCAGGGGTCTCTGAAAGACAGAATCAAACCCTGACCAGAGAGGTGACAGGAGACACACAAACCAAAGTGCCACAACTGACCAGGACCCATCTAATCGTGAACC